>PVLD010003591.1:0-139890 GCA_004027595.1 Dinomys branickii | reverse complement strand
CCAGGGTCACAAAGCAAATTAGGAGCACACACTTGAGTCCCTATAAATTCTACATTGCTTCCCGTGACACCTACACAAGTCCAGTGATTTACATGCAGATACCTATATTCAATCCATGAGGCTTTGCAGATGCATAGCGCCAGAGAAAGTGGCCCTGTGTGGTTGATTCCCTGTGCATGCTTTTTTTTTTTTTTTTTTTTTGAGATAGCATCTCTTTATGTTGCTCAGGTCGGCATGAATTCACTTTGTAGCCCAAGCTGGCCTGAAATTTGCAGTCATCCTCCTGCCTCAGCCTCCCAAGTGCTGGGATTACAGGCATGCACCACCATGCCCAGCCTGCATGCTCCTCTTTAACTGCTTGTGTGTGGCATTACATTCTAGAGAGCTCATCCATGCACTCCTGCATTACACAGACCAAGGAGCACTCTTGGCAGTGGAAATAGTCTCTGAAGGGAGGAGAAATATCCTGCAGGCCATCAGGTGTCTGCAGAGGAGGATTTTGTTCATATACTGCCCAGCCGTCACAGGAGCCTAATATTTACATGAAGAACTTTGCTGATTTCGTGGTTTCTGATACCACAATTTTAAGCACTGGTCAATTAAAAAGATAAATCTTGTAATGATTCACACTACTTTAAAGTTCCCTTTTCCTCTTAAGTCTTCCACACCTAATTTTACCATTACATTATTCTACAAGACTAGGTGTAACTGTTGTTGAAATAATAGATGTTGAAACAAAACCCTCAGAGATTCCTTTAGCTTTCGCTTTAGGACAGGGCTTAGGCCAGTACCACCGGCACAGGAGTCACAGACAGGTCTTTCAGAGCCACAGCGAAATCTAAGTATGTACAGAGAGTGTTACATTAACTTTTCTGTTTTGCCTTTAGGTGTTTACATTCACGGACTATTTCTGGATGGAGCTTCCTGGAACAGGAAGATCAAGAAACTCGGAGAATCCTATCCCAAAATTCTTTACGACACAGTGCCTGTGGTTAGTGTCTTCTAATGATGTCTGCATGGTAGACACACATGTCTGAAATATGCCCCATGTATGTGTATCCAGCACAATTCTGTTCTGTAATGTTGCTGCCAACTTTGAGTGAGCCACTACTTACCCATTGCTCCTAGGGAGGTAGAGGGTTCTGGATCTGCATCTCAGTTGATTGATATGCAGTTCACTTCTGTCTAAAGACCTCTTGTTTATTTATTCTTGATCAATTAACACAAGCTCACACCCCTGGCACTCCTCCCAGTGGAGTCGCTGTTCTCTCTCTGTCCTGCACCTTACAGTCCCCAGGGTTCTAGAGGCACTCAAGACTCCTGCACCACACACTTGGGTGTCAGGGCAAAGCCACCCCAAAGAGAGCAGCCCCACCATGGCACCCAGGAGACTGTGAGCAGGACGCCCACTCGTAACTGTGAAAGCTAGAACAAGACAGTGGAGCTTAGCCCTACTCCAGCTGGCTAACATCACATACCTGTATTCACAAATGTCCCGAAGCTTTGAGCTCTGCCCTGAGCTGTGCTGGTCTCAGGGTCAGAAATCAGGTTGGCCAGTCAGGAAACTTGTAGATATTGATCTAGGAACCACCATCTCTAATGATGTCGTCATGTGTCACTGCCACATAAGGAAATGGTTAGCTTTTATACAATTTGAGATACAACCCAGGCTGTGGTCTTCAGGTTGCAGTCCGATTGTGAGAAACCTGCTGTATACCAGGACCCTTAGAACATGGCTCTCGAATCGAAGGTTACAGGGGCAAACAGTGTTAGTTGTTTCAGGAGCTGAGTTTTTCTTTTCTTTTACAGGAAGACTAAGTAGCTTGCTGTGAATAGAAGGTATTTTTTATAATTAAGTAGTGATTCCTTTGAATAAAGTCTCCTAGTAAGAAAGATTTTCATTAGAAAACTCTCCCGATGATTTAAAGTGAAACCTATCCACGAGTGTTTTGAGGGTATACTGAGTCCTATGTGGTAGCTAATATCTTCAGAAACTGTTTGGGGGCCCCACTTATGGTAACCTGGATTCCAGAGTTCTGTGGGAGAAACAGAGAAACCTGTATCCTTTGTGGGTTCTTCATAAAAATTCTGTTTGGACCTGAGAAGCCTACAAGAACTCTCTGAACAGTGGGGTCGGTGTTCCATCTCCTGATGGCTTATGTACCCAAAAACGGCCACTGGAAGAAATGAATTAGGGGAAATTCTAAAACAATATGTGCTTACAGTCACAGTTGCTTCTTCACCCTTACATTCAAGGACCAACTTGCTTATAGCTGGGGGTTCAATGATAGATCGTAGGCTTAATATTCTAGGAACTTGGCTAATGACTCTGAAAGAATGCAGTAAATACAAGGATGAAACTATGTTTTATTTGTATTTTTTAAATTGGAAAATTGTGCTTTATTTAGGCAACAATGCTTGTACAACTGATAGGGAGAAGTTTTCTTATTGTAAGTGTTAACACATGGTAGTTATACAGTCATTAGGTTCCCTGCGATATTTGCATACGTCATGCATCTTTCACTCCCATCTCCTCTTTTCCTCCCCTCCCCCACCCCCTGCTTTCTCACAGGAGAGAGAACATGCGTGCGTGCGTGAGTGCAAGGCTCTCTCTAGGCCTGGCTTACTTCCCATCTTCAGATCCACCCATTTTCCCTCAAAAGCACGGATTTCATTCTTTTTTGTGGCTGCACGTACTCCTTTGTGTAGAGTGCACACATTGTCTTTACCTGTTCAGCCCTTGACAGGCACCTGGGCTGATGCTGTTAGGCTTTATGCTGAGATAAACATGAAGATCTAAGTCCCTGTAGTCTGCTGACTTTAATTCCTCTGGTTATGTGCTCAGGAATTGTACAGCAGGACCCTAAGGCAGTTCTCCTTTTAGCTTTTTGAGGAACCTCCATACTGACCTCATAGTGGCTATACAAATTTGGCTTCCAACAGTGTATAAAGGTTTCCTCCACCTGGCCAGCATTTACTACTTTCTGTGTATTCTTGGTGACAGCCATATGATGGGTGTGATTGCATTTCTTCTTTTTGTGCAATTATTAGCTATTGTATTTCATCTTTTGCAAAATACCATTTTGGTTCATTTGCCTGTTGACTGATTGGAATACTTATTCTTTGGGTGATTTTTGAATTATATATTCTGGTATTAATCCTCTGTCAGAGGGATAGCTGACATTTCTCTCATTGTTTGCTGTCTCTCTGCTCAGTGGATTGTTTCTGTTGCTACCCACAATGTTTTTAATTTGATGCAGTGCCGTTTGTCAATTCTTGCTATCATTCCCGAAGCTATTGAAGTCTTATTGAGAAATAACCCTATGCTGAGATCTTAAAGTATCCCCATGCATTTTCTTCTAGCAATTTCGAAGTTTTGAGTCTTACATTTAGGTCACTAGTCCATTTTGAGTTGATTTTTTCACAAGGTGAGAGGTAGGGACCTAGTTTCAATCTTCTACAGGGGCATCCCTGCTGCAGAGGCAGTCTTTTCTCCATGTTTGTTCTTGGTATCTTGGTTGAGAATCATGGCTGGCTATGCCTGTGTTCCTTTCCAGGCTTTGCAGGCTGTTGTTACCGTGGCTGTGTAGTGTGTTTTGCCTCAGATTTCATGCTGTCTCCAGCTTTGCTCTTTTTGCTCTGGATTGCTTTGTCTGTTTAGAGTTGCTTCTGCTTCTCTAGAATTTTAGAAATGCTTCTTCTACTCTTGGGAAGAACAGTACTGATATTTTGATGGTGATTGCATTGAATCTGTAGATCACTTTTAGTAGCATGGCCATTTGAATATTGTTATGCTTGATACATTATGTCAACTTGGGGAGTCTAGAGGTTTGGCTGAGTGACTCAGCAGGAAGCTGGGGTGCTTACTTTGTATGCATCCTGAGCCTGTGGAAGGGGAGGGCATGGACATTGTGTGAGAGCTACACTCCCTCTGGGTGTGGGTAGCCTGTTTACAATGTAAGGGAGGGAAAGAGGCTGCTTTGCTGACATTCCTCCCTTTTGCTGGTTGTTTTTGCTGTGCTCTGCAGCCATGAATGTTTGCCCTCTGTCATGTGCTACTCCGCCTCTGAAACAGCCAAGTATAGACTGAAACCTGCACAAACTGTAAACTAAATAAACGTTTCCTTCCTTCATTTTGGGCATTGGGTGTTTTATCTCCGCAACGAGAGAAAAGTAACTAAGTCAGAATTTGGTACTGGTGGAGTGGGGTTGTTGCTGTGACTATACCTGACCATGTGGTTCAAGACCCTTTGGAAATGGCTTGTGGGAAGAGTTTGGAAAGGTTCCAAGATGTTCCCTGAAAGAGTAGTGCTAGAATGCCTTCGGTTGTTCTGTATGGGAGATTCTGTTCAGAGCTCAGAAGACCAGAAGGCTGACAGAAATCCTGCCAGTAAAGACGAGGTTCGGGAGGTTTCTGTTGGGAAGGACTGCATTGGCTGTTGGACTCCAGATGATGTATGTTATGGCTTGGCAGAAAGTTCATATGCATTTTGTTCGTGTCCAGAGACTTTGCCTAAGACTGAGATGAAGAGCAGGGGTGGACTGATTAATCTGGCAAAAGAAATATCTAGGCAGTCAAATGTTGGGAAAGTGGCATGGTTATTGGGGGCTTTTAGCCAGATTTGTGTTGAGAATCAAGAGCAAAGAGGCCAGCAGGATGATTTAAAATGTTGTGAGTTTGGCCTGAAAGGAAGCCCCAGGAAAGCTGTGTACTGCAAAGATAAGGCTGAGGAGATCTCTACTGCTGAGAAGGAACAAGAAAATGGAAAGGATAGCACGAGGGTATCACAAAATCAGCAAATCTCCACCCTTTGCAGCCTCAAAACTGTAAAGGTGAGAGACCTTGAGAAGGAAGCTGCAGAGCACCATGTTCCAGAATGGCAGCAGAGGCCACTGCACCAGGTTCCAGAATGGCGGCAGCATAAAGAATTTGTTCCTCAGAACTGGATTCAAAGTGCCCAGCGACCCAGGCACTCGACCTCTATGGCCAAGAGAGAGGAAAGTTTGGCTATTGCTCCAGGTGGCAGCAGACCTTGGCATCATCCATGTGGCCCTGGCTTTAGGTGCATTGCGAATGCAAGAATTCTGAGGTTAAAGAGGCTTCCACCCAGATTTCAGAAGGCCTGGGAGGCCAGGCAGTGTGCCCCTGAAAGGGCAATATGTGAGGCTGTGAGTGTGAAGCAGAAGGTGCACTGGAGACCTCAGAAGTTTAGAAGAGACAAGACCATGGATCATCTGAGGAAAACTGCAAGGAAGGAGTAAAGCGAGCCTGAGAGAGAAGCCATGGAGGCTGTAACCACCAGAAGTGCCATAGGGGTGGACTCATGCAAGCCCTTTGGAGCTCACAACGTACCACAAGTTGCTTCAGAGGCTGGATGTGGAAATACAGGACATAATGTTAGCCCTGCTGGATTTTAGATTTGCTTTGGTCCCAATGCTCTATATTCCCCCATTGGTACCTTTTGGAATGGTACTGTTTATTTTGTGCCATTGAATGTTGGAAGTGTTTAACTTTTCATTTGTACGGAGGCTTGTAACTAAAGAGTTTGCCTTACATTTTAGAGGAGACTTGGGACTTGGACTTTTCAGCAATGCTGAAACTGTTAGGGTTTTGGCCACTCTTGTAGATGGACTAAATGCCTTTTGCATAAAGGAATGTACATGAGTCTTTAGCCGGGGAAATGTTATGGTTCTAATGTAGCATAATGTCTTTGTATCTGGAAACTGGTTTAAAGAAATGTGTCTGGTTGCTAAGTTGACAAGGGGTGGATTGTTATGGTTGATACATTGTGTCAACTTGGGGAGTCTAGAGATTTGGCGGAGTGACTCAGCAGAAAGCCAAGGTGATTATATGCATACTGAGCCTGTGGAAGAGGAGGGCATGGAGACTGTATGAGAGCTACAGGCCCCCTGGGTGGGGGTAGCCTGTTTACAATGTTAAGGAAGGGAAACAGGCTGTTTTGCTGCCATTCCTCCCTTTTGCTGGTTGTTTTTACTGTGCTCTGCTGCCATGAATGTTTCCCCTCTACCATGTGCTACTCAGCCAAGTATGGACTGAAACCTCCACAAATTATAAGCTAAGTAAACGTTTCTTTCCTTCATTTTAGGCATTGGGTGTTTTGTCTCAGCAATGAGAGAAAAATAACTAAGACAAATATTTACTCTTTTAATCCATGATCTTGGTGAGGGTCTTCATCAATTTATTTTTTAGTGTTTTGTAATTTTTGTTGGAGAGGCCTTCACTTCCTTAAGTTTATTCCTAGATATTTTACGTTATTTTGATGGCTATTGTGAGTGAAATTGCTTTCATGGTTTCTTTTTCGAAAAGTCCACTATTGGTATATAGAAAAGATACTGAATTTTGATGTTGATTTTATATTCTGCTGCGTGAGTGGACGTGTTCACAAGTTGTAATAGTGTATCCCGTGCTTCTGTCCTCTGGGTGTGCACACCCTCAACTCTGCCTGGTATTTTCTCTGCCTTTTACTGATGTGTGCTGTACATTCTTTTTCTGACGGGAACTGGCGAACCTATTTCACGGGTGCATGAGTTGAGGTCTCCATCTCCTCCTTGGGGATCCTCCTCAGACCCCATCCAGTGACATCTTTTGCTGAGCCACCAAGAGGTAACCTGAGGCACCAGCTTTCACTCTCTGCCCACTGATTGCGTGGCATCCTCTCTCTCCTGCAAACCTCTCCCTCTTAAGTTTCTCTTTCAGCAGTCAGAGGCTCCTGCAGTCAAATAAGAGGACATCTCCCAGACTGTGTTACTCTACGATCTCTCTTCCTTCAAAGAAAGTGCTCTCGTTTCCTTTATTTGTGAGTCAAACTCAGATTGATTTTCAGCCCCTCCCTGTGGACTGCAGAAATGTAGTCCCCTGGGGAGAACAATGCCCCATCTGCACATTCTACCTGCTGAGATGCTGGCAGGGGAGGCGATTTGCAACTGGGTCCCTGGGTCCCTGGACTACCATCCATGGTAGGACCCAAGGCCATCCGGTGCCCTCTCCTACCCGTATGGCAGCACCACCTATGCCCGGTAGACTTGTGCTGAGACCCAGGGCCACGCTCTGCCCCAACCTGTGATTTCCTCTCCAAGACACTTTCCATGGCCTCCTCCTGTCCTAGCTTGGCAGGCCGCACACCTCCCCTCTGGCCAGTCCCTTTCCTTCTTCCACGTTTCTTTTTGTCTCTTAGAGCCATCTCAGCCTTGAGTTTCACTTCTTATCAAGCCCAGGATGCAGTTGGTTATTGCTGTAGACAAACAGGCAGCCCCAGATTCCTGCTGTGCCTGACCGTGCAGCCTGTGCATGATGTCTCCAAGTTCCAGGTCCCCGATGAGCTTGCATGCTTTTGAGAGCACCAGGAAAGCCAAGGAAGCAGACGGCTCCTGCACCAAAGAGCAGAGTTGTGGCTTCTAGGAATGATGTCAGGAAACAGAGGCCAGTGAGTCCCTTGTGGGGCAGCCAGAGCCACAGCCTGGGAATATGGGCCTGCCGAGCTCCGCGGCACGACAGAAACACAGTTGCCCACTTTGGAGGTCCTGAAAGGGTCCTATCTGTTCTGTTATTTATCACTTTTCCAAAGTGCTGAAGGCGCTCATCTTCAGGATTGTGGGAAAGTCAAAACAGCCCCCTGGGGTAGTATTTTATAAAACTAAGACCATTTTAAAAACAGAAGATGTTTTTGTTGATTTTTAGCTTAATTCATCTTAGCCTAAATATAAATTAGGTAGTGAAAAGACAAGGCCTCAGACTTGATTATGTAACAAGGAGAGAAAAATGCACTAAGACCCCAACTAGCAAGCTGCAGCCCCTCTCCCTTGGCTTCAGACTCTTCTGGGTTTGACACCGGGATGGCAGCGACCTTAGCAGTGTGACCAAAAACACTGCTTTGGGATTCACAGAAGAACAAAATGCTAATGGGTAACTGCTAGGGAGAACTCTGATTAGTCTATGTATAAATAAACTTTAAAAAGGAGAGAGGGATTATAATGCAGCATGTTCAGTACCTCTTCAAGCACACGCTAATGTAATGGAGTTGTCTGACACATCTTACATTGGTTTTTGCCTGCTTGCTAATCTGTGTTGGTAATAATTGCTGCAACTGTTTGCAGCTGCTCCATTTGTTTTAGCTTATAATATTCTCTTTTATTTTTTTGTTTTGCTTTCTTTTTTTCCCCCTTATAGATTTCTCTCTATATATTTGGGTTTTTTAAAAAAAAATTAGAGTCTCTTTAAAACCTAGCCATGACCAGAAAAAAATGCTGGATCAGTCTTACATAAAGCTTACAAATAAAAGCCTTAAGATTTAGTGCCATCAAGCTTGAATGTATAAATGTGTTTATACATATCGTTCTATCTATGCCCTAGAAAACGTGTTCTCCAAAAGTTGGTTTGTGGATAGACACTTGTAATTAGCCCAGATGCCTTGTTCACATGACTTAACAAACAAGTTAATGCAAGTTGGCCAGTAAAATAAAATGTCCTTAAAGTTACTGACATACACTTTGCCTAGGTTGTTGGCCAGTCGTGTTAATATTTACCTTTATTAGCAAGACACAGTGTATGCTTTCTGTTTCAAGTGTCACAGCCTTTAGGGCTTTCTTGGGCAGAGAAACAACTGAAGTACTAGTTATGTTTGTCCAATATCTTGATTTCACAAGTAATATAAAACTAGTTAAGACAGGTAAATTAAAATATAAATTATACAGTGAAACACCTGTGTCAGCAGTAGCTACATGTAAATTTGAGCATTCGTGGCTTCTTAAGGTTTGTAAAAAGAAGATAGATAGGTTTATTAAATAATTTTCACAAATCATTACTATATACAGAAGGTTTAAGATTGCTTCCTTAAGATTACGAAGGATTAAAACTGTAATGTATAATTCTGTGTAAAAAATTATAAACAAGGAAAACTTTCCACCTAAGGAGGACCCTTCAGATCTGGCAGACCACGGGCAAAAGCCCTTGGTGGCTGACACGAGCAGCTGCCCAAACCAGATCTGCTCTTCATGGACACTCTACAACACCTGCAGTAACAAAGAAAGGTTTTATATTTTATCAAGGTAATTTCTTCTGGTTTTGGCTATCAGTCTTTTGATTGCTTCAAATTGTGTTTTAACTACTTAAGATTTATTTAAATGTCTGTCTTGGTTACCAGTCTTATTGCTGAGATAAAACACCCACCACCCACCAGTTAAGGGAGGAAAGGTTTAGCTAGCAAATAATTTGTAGAGGTTTCAGCAAATACTTGGCTGGCTCCAAGGCAGAGTGGCACATGAGAGAGGGGCATCACAGAGAACAGTTCATGACACCCACAAGGTAGCAAAAGCAACGAGAAAGACTAGACTCTTTGTGTCCCTTATATTGCATGCAGACTACGCACCCTAGGGTGGTTATAGACTCACACCCTTAATCTTAGCCAAAGCTATGCCAAACCAGTCAGTGGACTGACTTACTAACTGCACAGCCTTAATCCCAGCATCACACACTCTAGATCCAGCCACCTCTAAAATGCCCACCCCCATGACCGCATTAGGTTTTGGGGGGACATATAGACACAAACTATAATATTCTGCCCCTGGCCCTCCAAAGACTCATGCACATCCCTTTATGCAAAAGGCATTTTAGTCCATCTCTAAGAGTTGCCAAAATCCTAACAGTTTCAGCACTGCTGAAAAAGTCCAAGTCCCAAGTCTCCTCTGAGATTCAAGGCAAATTCTTAGCTGCAAACCCCTGTACAAATGAAAAGAAAGTTCCAGCATTAAGTGGTACAAGATAGACATTTACATTTTGAAAGGTACAAATAGGGGGATACAAAGAAATGGGACCAAAGCAAGTCCAAAATCCACTAGGGCAAACATTAAGTCCTATAGGTTCATGTGAAGCACCCCAGCAATCTGTGGCAAGATGTGACCTCTGAAGGGTTTGGATGGCCCCGACACTATGGCATTGCTGGTGGTGGTAGCTCCCATGGCTTCTCTCTGGGGCTGGCTCTGCTTCCTCCATGCAGTTTTCCTGAGATCGTCCATGTTCCTCGCTTCTCCAAACTTCTGAGGTCAGCACTGCACCTTCAGCTTCACACTCACAGCTTCACACACTGCCCTCTCAGAGGCACACTGCCTGGCCTCCCAGGCCTTCTGAAATCTGAGTGGAAGCCTTCCTGACTTTACGACTCTTGCAGTCTGCATGATGACCAGGTCTGCTGCCAGATGGAGCAGTTGCCAGGCTCTCTTCTATCTTGGCTATAGGGGTCCAGTGCATGTGAACCAAATCCTGAGGAAAATTTCCCTAGGTCAATGCCATTCTGGAACATGGTGCTCAAGCTCTCGTCTCAAAGCAGTTTTTTACTTTTACAATTTTGAAGCTGCTAAGGGTGGAGTCCTGCTGTTTCTTGTGATGCCTTCAGGCTATTTTTTCTAGTCTCCAGTTCCTTCTCAGCAGTATCTCCTCTGCTTTGTCTTTGCAGTGCACAGCTTTACCGGAGCTTCCTTTCTTGCCGAACACACAATGTTTTAAATCATTCTGCTGTGCTCTTTGCTCTTGATTCCCAATATGATTTGGCTACAAACCCCCCAAAGTAGCCATACCACCAGCTCAACATTTGACTGCCTCAAAATTTCTTTTGCAAGATTAATTACCTGCCCCAATCTCAGTCTTAGGAAAAGTCTCTGGATATGAGCAAAATGAATACAAACTTTCTGCCAATGTATAACATCATCCGGTGTCCAGCAGCCAGTGCAGCCTTTCTTCCCAGCAGAAACCTCCTCCTAAGCCTGGACTTTACTGGCTTTCTGGTATTCTGAGCTCTGACAAGAATCTCCCATATGATACAGCCTAAGGTGTTCCAGCTCTAGTTTTTCAGCTGGCATCTCTGAATCCTTCCAAACTCTTCTCACAAGCCATTTCCAAAGGCTCCTAAACCACATGGTCAGGTACAGTTGCAGCAACAACCCTACTTGTCTGGTACCAAATTCTTGCTTTTTTCTGTATTGAAACAAAATACCTGACACCCAAAGTTAAAGGTTAAAAAGTTTATTTAGCTGACAGTTTGCCAGAAGTTTCAGTCTGGTTAAATAAACAACTATTATTTTAGGTTATTATAGTTGGCAACTTCTGGTTGTGCATAGGAGACACCTTTCACCAGGAAGGGAGCCCATACTTTCTATAGATTGACAAATTTCAGATCTCCACCCTAAAACACAAACATACCGAGAGCCAGAGCACAATATACCTTTCTCTTGAGGGCCTGTACTCAGGCCCTGTGTGTACTGCTTTAAGTCTGCCTAGTAAATAACTTCTCTTTTAAAAAAAAATTCTAATTTTGTATGTTGGAAATTTCTTTAAAGTTCTAGTTTTGTGGTAATCTTCAGGGTTTTGCATGTATATAATTTATCATCTGCAAATAGAGATAACTTGACATTCTTCTTTCCTATTTGTAATCCCATTTTCATTGTCTCGCATCTATCATTTGCTTTAGTTAAAACTCCAAGTACTGTGTTAAATAAGAGTGGTGAAAGTGGATAGCTTTGTGTTGCTCTTAGAAGAAATGCTTTCACTTTTTCCCTATTGACTATGGGTTTGCCCCATATAACCTTTATCCTATTGAAGTATGATCCTTCTATAACTCTTTTGTTCAGGGCTTTTATCATGAAAGGATGTAGAATTTTATCAAAGGCTTTTTCTGTGTCTATTGTGATGCACACAGGACTTTAACCTTCATTCTATTTAAGTGACATATTTAACTGTAGTGTGTATCATCCTTGCATGGAGTAGAACCAACTTGATCATGATGTATATACTGAGCATTTTTCTGTTTCTGGGACACAGTAGGGAAGCCCACAACTTAGGCTTATTCAGCCTACAGTTCCAGAGGGTTCAGTCCATGGATAGTGGGCTCCAAAGCAGAAACATGGTGCAGAGCTGTTCTATCGTGGTGCTATGGTTGATACATTGTGTCAACTTGGGGAGTGTAGAGGTTTGGCTGAGGGACTCAGCAGAAACCCAGGGTGCTTACTTTGTATACATCCTGAACCTGTGGAAGAGGAGGGCATGGAGATTGTGAGTACTACACTTGGGTGGGGGCAGCCTGTTTACAATGTAAGGGAGGTAGAAAGAGGCTGCTTGCTGCCATTTCTCCTTTTTACTGGTTGTTTTTGCTGTGCTCTGCCACCATGAACATTTGCCCTGTGCCATGTGCTACTCTGCCTTGAGCCAGCCAAGTATGGACTGAAACCTCCACAAACTGTAAGCTAAAAAAACCTTTCCTTCCTTCACTTTGGGCATCAGGTATTTTGTCTCAGCAACGAGAAAAGTAACCAAGACACATGACTGGGAAACAGAGCAGGGGGACAGTGCAAAAGAGGAAAGGAAAACAGCATGATGGTGCATGCCTGTAATCCCAGCACTTGGGCAGCTGAGGCAGGAGGATTGCCGTGCATTTGAGGCCATCCTGGGCTGTGTAGTGAGCTCAAAGAGAGCCTGAACTGCAAAGCAAAACCATCTTAGAGGTTGCTGAGATGGAGTGTGCTCTCACTGAGATCACTGGGACTCTGTACTGCTGCAGGGCCATGGCCGCCTCTGCCCAGGCTGCAGAGATGTGGCCGCAGGTACAGAATGTTTCCTTTCCTCATTGTGCTGCTGACTCAGGCACTTGGATCTTATGAGGGCTGCTCCGTTCCCACAGAACCCCAAGGTTCAGCCTGGCACTTACTGGGGATGCAACACCGTGTGCACCTTCTGCTTTGGCTCCTGACAGTGGAGTGGCAAGGCGGACACACTGAGCGCTGGGTAAGCAGTGTGCCGAGGGGGAAGTGGGCACGCAGCTGCTGATGGGCATGTCTTCAGAAGTTCTGGGGGCTAGCTTTAAGTTAGGAAGGCGTGTGATCTAGCTCTCAGCAGGGATGACTTCCTCCCTCTGCAGTCCATCTGATTTTATTATGGTGAGCACCAAAAGTCATCCTCAAGTATGTATGATGGAGGAGGGAGGAATAATTTGACAGAGTAGGTAAGAACTGATTTTGTTTTTGGTGCACACCTGTAATCCCAGTACATGGAAGGCTGAAGCAGAAGAATTGTCGTGAGTTTGAAGCCAGCCTGGGCTACATAGTGAATTCAAAGCCAGCCTGAACTGCCTAGTGAGACCATGTCAAAAACAAAACAAAAAGAACTTTTTTTTAAATTTAATTAAAAAATTAAAATTAAAATTAAATTTTTTTTTCTTTTTAATTTCTAGCCAGGTTCTGAAGTTAGTTATGAGTTCTTTGAAAATGTTCTGGGAAGTCATAGCCAAATTGAGACCCACCAGGGCACTGACACAGATGTACCTAACCTTGACCTCATGGGGAGGTGCTGTGTGCTTCCTTCCAGATGTGGCTGAAGCCCTGTAAGAGGGCAGACATCCCCAAAAGGCTGAGCTATGTCGCACCACTGTACAAGACCAGTGAGCGCAGAGGAACACTGTCCACCACAGGCCACTCCACCAACTTCGTGATCGCCATGACCCTCCCCTCTGACCACCCTGAGGAGCACTGGATCGGCCGTGGGGTTGCACTGCTATGTCAGCTCAACTCCTAACCTCCAGGGGCCGTTTCCCGGGCCCATTTCTTGTTAGATGGCTGAGTAAAGAGTATTTTGTTCAAACACGTTTTTTGGGTTCAATAAATCTGAGTAACTTTCTTAACTACGAGTTTACTAGGTGCAAAAGCAGCCCATACTTATAATGAATGACATGTCAATACAAGGACATTTTATGAAGCTGTGAAGGAAACAGTGTATCTGCTCTTTTGGAATAACTTTATTTTGGGAGAGTTCCATACACATTAGGAACATACATAAAATGACATACCACTGTTGACAATGAAAAAAACAGCATATGATCATTTCCAGCTTTATAAATTTTTTAAAAATGATTTGAGTTACAACAAAAGTTTAGATATTTTAGCAAGAATCACCTTGCAGGACCATAATCACATTTAAGCCACTGACTTACTATTAATGGAAAAAACTCACACTGCACATAGTTACTATAGTATTTCTAAGCATAATCACAGCTGATTGAATGCAATGTGATATACATCAAAATTCACATGGATGTCACACAGTGACAGCATCGTACAAGTAACATTAATGACCTCCAACAAATGCACGTTAAAATCAGACTGGTCAAGCTAATGGAATGTTGGAGCCAAAGAGAAATGTAGTGGAAGTAAGATTGTCTAGTAAGACTTGAAACTATGCATTAGAAAAATGATGTGAGAACTAAACACTGGTGGAACCCTATCAAAATACTAGCAGCAACTGTTACAGCCCTCTTATGAAGTTAAGAAAATCTAGCAAAGAAAGATAATACCACTTCTGAAGAATATAAAACTTTATATACCTTAGCATAACCTATCTGCTTTAAATGAGGCATTTATTTTAAGACTGGGAATATATTCCAGCTGTTGCTTTTAAATGAAGCAGATTTTAAGCTGGAATGCAGAATCCTCCTTGGGCATAAAACCCAAAAATGAACAGTAAGTATCTCCTGGTTCAGAAAGCAAGATCCCTTGAAGTTGGCAGTACTAAATCACATGTCAGCACCTTTTTGCTAGGTTGCTTGAAGGGCCAAGCAGTGAGATGAGGGCTGTCCCAATTTAGTGCCCAACACTGAAAACAATGTCTGTGGTTTAAAAAAATACTCCGACTTATTACAAAGAGGCCACGAGAAAAGCAGAAGCAATTTCCAGATTCAAGCACAAATTAAAGATGTAACAACACCACGCTCCCCTCCTGGCAGCATCAAGAAACACTGGCAACAACCTATGAACACTGGGATGGACACACATGCTGCTCCTAAAGTTTGGTTTCCGGAGGAAGAGAGGACTCAGTGGACATGCCTCCCATGGAATGGAGTTTGGCTCTTACATGTCTGAGCAGGAAGATCTGAAGAGCTACGCTGGCTCTAGGCAGATGGAGATACAACCCAGTGGGGAGAAGCATGGCACGAAGTGTAAACGGCGTCTACATGCAGGGCTCGTGCTACAGACCACCCGCCAAGTTCGGGGAAACGTGGCCTGTGCATCTCACAAGTCATTTACAAGTATGATCCATAGGAGAACAGGTACTGAGCGAGACACTGGTCTCCATCCTATCAGGCACCAACAGCACGTCTTGGCACAAAGGAGCCAGAGACTGCAGCTCAGTGTCTCACCCCACGGCCACCCAGTGTCACCGGGGTTTTCACTGTGGGTGACATTTCCTGCATGGAGCACAGGTAGCTGTCACCTTAGACTCACTGCCGGTCACAGCCTGGACCGGGCCTGGGTCCCAATGCCAAGCTGGCGATGTCAACACCTGCAACTTGAATTTTGCAACCAACCTAGCTATATTTTCAAGTTCAAAAACTGAGTAATTTAGACCATGTATGGGTTCATTTCTTTCGTATGTCCTAGAAGGTTGTAATCTTAAGTAAAAAACATTTGACCACATGCTCTGACACGCCCCACCTCCCTCCCAAACCCCCAAACAGAAACAAAATTATGGTTAAAAAAACAGAAAAATACTCCCAAATACCAAGTATTATAATAGTACAAAGAACCATTATGAATCTGTCATTAAACTGAAGCTCACACATACATACAATCACAAATTTCAGTAGTTTAGGCTGCAAGTTTAAACACTATGCAAATATATACAAAAATAGTAACTCTAGATTCAAGAATAAGGGTTTCCCCAATGCTAAATTCATACTCTAACGCAGCCTGAGCGCTCTGCTAAGTCCTCGTCTACCGTGCGGTTCAAAGCTGTGTCACGTCGATAACCATCACCGCATGCAGAGACGGAGCTGAAACAAGGGGCACTACATTTCATTCTCAGCACAGACTCATCTGCTCCAAGTTCAGTTCGAATATTCTTAAGGTTTAAATGATTTTTTGGTTCAATTTCTATTTCTGCATAGCCACAGAAGTTTCTACTAGTAAGGAGACTACTTTAGTGTTTTATGTGATTATTTTTTTAAAAAGTCTGAATCAAACACATATTGACGTTAGTTCATGGAGTCCCATCTTGTCCTCTGTCTCACACTGTAAAAACCCCGCACACGGGCACGAGTACTGAGCACCAGTCTCGGGAGGTTCGAGCTGCGGCACGCAGGAAAGGCGTGCCCTCTGCAGGGACAGCAGCCGGGTGGGGCGCTCGCATCCCGGGTGCAGCTCACTGAGAACTCAGAACTGGATGTCGAGCACGATTTTGTCTTCATAGAGCGCAATGATGAGCATGATGGCGAAGCCGAACAGCAGCCCCAGGTTCTGCAGGACGAACTGCCCCACTGGGCAGAAGCCATGCTCCTCATTGTCACCATCCCCGTGCAGCATTTCAGGGAGCTGAGGAAAGAAGACACATCTTTAGAAACAGCGACACGTCTGTGACGTTTGCAGGGGCAGCTCCCCGCTCCAGTTCTAGTGAAACTGTTGCATCTTTCTCTCCTTTCTTAGCTTTGTGAAGAAACCTTCCCTTCCTTCTGAGGTCCTTGCCGCTTCCCCATCAGTCAGGCACGGAATGCCACCCACACCGCTCCCTGGTCAGTTCCTGCCCGGTACGGACACCCCAGCCACCCGACCAGCCCACTGCTGGGCCACACTGCAATGTGACAACCAGCTGACAGCCTGCCCGCATCCCTGCTCCATCCAGTGTCCTTTAGGAACCTCAAATTAAACCATGTGGCACCACTGAGGTCTTATCAAAGGGATTTAAATAAATAAAAATACCCCACAGTCAAAGTGGCCTTCGTAAGATAAAAAGGCAGTGAGGTCACTGTGGCTCCTCAGAGTCACAGGTCTTCGGCACTGCCTGCCATGCTTTGGTTAGCACCCACCTGTGGACCACACGCACACCATTTTAATCTATTTCTTCTACTCAACGTTTAGAAAATCTGCCACTGTGGGTGAAAATAAAAACCTTAGAAAACATACTCTGTTCCCTTTCTCTTGAACATTTACAGCACTGTTAGTGTAACTGACACCGCAAAGAATGCCATTCTGTTGGCGGCCTGTTTCGCAGTTACTTTAGGCTATTTCCTTGACGTGCAACCCTGGGAGCAGACGTGCTGCGAAAGTTCATCACGTGCCCCTTCTCGATCTGCTAAGCCCCATCTGTTCCCATGCTTCCCTCAGATGTCCTATCATAGAGCACAACGCAGGGCCACATCGGCCTCCTCTCCGTGCCAAACAAGGTGCGCCAGGCGATCATGACACGCCAGGAACCGCAGGGAATGGAGCTCCTCTCCGCTCGGAGCCGCCCGGCCCAGCACAGGCAGGCGTCAAAGCTGAAGGACGGCTAACAGTGGTGCTGCCTCCAGGACAGGCAGATGGCCAGAGGACTAAGCCACGCCGTGGCCCCCGGCAGACTTCATAAAGGCCATCGCGCCTGCAGAGCAGTCGCGGAAAACCCACCGCTTCGGACTCAAGGAAGAAAAGCCAAAACTAAGCAGTGATTTGCTGAGCCCAGAGAGGAGAAGGAGAGGGCATCAGCTGCTGGGGAAGTGAGTGCGCAGAGACCCCCTCCTCAGGGACAGGTACAGTCTGGACACCAGTGCACACAGGGCCAGAAAGAGCAGGGCTGGGAGCGGCAGGCAGGGCTGCATGGGGGCCGAACACAGTGCATCTTCATGACATGCGCAGGGGCTGCAGGGCCCAGGAAGCCAGAGGCAGAGGACGCTGAGATGAGCGAGTCAAAGGTCTTCAGAGAGAGGGTTGCCCAGACGTAACAGAATGCAGTGTAGACTTATCCCTTCTTTTGGGCACAGGCATTCAGTCTGCCATTAAAAGTTCAGGCTGTGTAACTACGAAATGAGCCTACGTGACAGTCTGCCTCAGAATAAAAGTGAATGCACTATTCAGTTAAAACAAACCAGACTGCTAGTTCTATAGAAACACTGTCATATTTGTGGTCTTAGGGCAAAATTAAAGTCAAACTGACTGGCAGTGTTTAGCTTTATCAGCTTTAAGCGGAAGTTAGCAGTAAGAGAGTTTACAATTTGAATCTCTTGGAATACACACCACTGCCTAAAGAAGACTGGCTTAGCAGACAGGTATTGCTTTTCTCCATTTTTACCATACACCAAGGTCATGAAAAGACTTTGTTCAACAGCAATAAAACATGTCTGTCCCAACATCACAAGACCTGCAGAGCAGTGTAGCTGTTCTGTAATCACATATAATGCTGCCATTCTTTTAAATAGTGACGTCATCTGGTCAGAAATTTTCAGCATCCCCACTGTTTTCCAAAAAAGGGATCCACCTCAATGGCTCTCCACAAGTGAACATGCAAGACGCCACATGCCTCCAACAAGGCTTCTATCTCTAAGAACAGTCTGGCTTCAAACCACTCCAGGGCTCCTCCGTTTTTGAAGGCCATACTCTAGTGCGGGTTGGGCTAAGAAGAATGCATGCAGCACCTTACCATGTCCACCAGGGCCACATAGAGGAACATGCCTGCGGTGATGGCGAAAATCCAGAGCGTGATGTTGTTGGCATACTGGCCCACCGCCGTGCCAATAAGCATGCCCACGTACGCCATCATGGCGGAGAGGAGATTGTACACAATGGCCTGCTTCACCGTCATGCCGGCCTTCAGGAGCACAGCGAAGTCACCTGCAGCCAAGACACGAGTGGACAGTTCCCGGTCGGTGTGAGTGGGGGTGGCCAGTCAGAATATAAGAGCCACATCAAAAAGATCCCTGTGAACAGTGGTGGCTGGGTCGGGGCTGCTGGGGTAATGGAACTGTTCTGTGCCCGTGCCTGTTAGTAATGCAAAGAACTGTCCGCACAAGAGGTCAGTATCACTGAATGGGAACTTAAAATGTATTAGAAAGAAAAACAATCCAGAAGAATACAAAAGGAGTGCCTTGCTCCTGTAGGACACAGGAGCTCTCTGCTCTGCCTCCTTTCTTCAGAGACCAGGTCCATGGAGGACAGAGACAAGCAGCTCGGATTCACATCTACTTTGTTCCTCCAGAAAAACATCCAACCTTAATTCTGAACATCCAAGCGTATGAGGAGTGCGTGCTCTCCCCACGGCTGGGTTCTTCCTGTGGCAAAGTCATACAGTCGGGCCTGCAGGAGCACGTCACGGTCACAGAGCTGCAGACAGACGCACACAGAGGAAATCTGCAAGGATTCTTTCTCTCACTTACCTGTTTGCAGCTGGAACACTGGGGAAAATGATTAATTTCTGCTCTGAGAGATGCCATGACAGCAAAGCACCATCATAGGTAACTCTTCAATTTCAAGAGTCAAAAGTGATAGATTTTACTTATAAACAGTTCTTTCTCCTTTAGTTACCCAATGTCCCAACGTCCAGCCACCTACTGAACATTCCATGAGACACTCCATGACCCACCAACTGGCTTGCTTTTTTCTTTCAAAACAGAATCCTAACATCTACACATCTATAAATATATATCATACCTATAAATATATATCATTTGTATATATCATTTGTATATATCTGCTTCACTGACCTATGTATTTATTCTTTTAACAATACCAACTGCTTTTATTACCGTGGCTTTATAGTAAGTAGGCCTTGAAGTCAACTTTTCAAAGTTCCTAGCTATTCAACTTCCTTTCCCTTTCCAGAAAGGGAAGGCAGAAAATAAATGTGCAGGAAGCATTAAGGCCTCAATAATAAGGAACTTTCTGGTCTGTGTACCTGATATGTGTATCTCTTCACTCAACTCTCCTCTGCTTTCTTTTGTTGGTTACCTGTGGTTTTCAGCATACATTATGCATATTGTGTTAGATTACGCTAAACAGCTCATGATTTTAGTACCACTATAATTTTTAAAAATTTAAATTGCCAATTATAGGCTGCTGGTATATGTCAATATAAATGTTTTTGTATAACAATCTTTAATCAAGTCATTTGAAATGTATTGTGTCCTAGTCTTACTTTAGGTTATAAATTCCCCAGAATTTTTCGTATTTTCTCCTCTCTCTGAACCTCTCTTCTCAGTAAGAACCTATATAAACATCCTAAAAATAAATCAAAGGGCTTCCCCATAACTGGACTCTATGCTAAGTCTACTTATCTTTTGATAAATCAGTATTTTCCTTCCTGGTATCAAAGGGTTTCATTAGTACAAGGAATGAAGTGTACTTGTCAAGCTATGAAATCAATGTTTTCTAATGCTACAATTCTGTGAACATTTGCTAACATCCATTACTGAGATTTTCAAAACAAATAAAAAAGATTACATGCTGGGCCTGGTAGTATGTTAAACTATAATTTCCATACTCTAGGAAACTGAGGCAGGAGGACCCTAAATTTAAGCCCAGCCTGAGCAATTTAGCAAGGCCCCAGCTGAAAATAAAACAATGAAATGGACTGGGAAAGCCCTGCATTCCATCCCCAGTACTGGGGAAAGGGTGATTCTGGGTTTCTTCATTCTTGTCTTAAATGCTTACGTCCATATTAAATCTATACAGTGAATGTTCAATCTTCCCTGGAAAATTGAGCACATTACAAAAATTCTATCTTGAATTTCAATTTTAACCCTTAATACACAAGAAAGAAAAATACTACACCACTATAGCATCTCTGAGCTGAGTCTTAACATAGCAGAAAATGCCCCACCCAGCCAGCATATTTTCATTTGTTAGTTGCCCAGGTAACAGTTCCAGATTAGTTTTTGTAATTTTGGTTTTTTCAAAACAGCTGGTCAGGCTGGGGATATATAGCTCAGTAGCACAGAACCTGCATGCCAGATTGCCAGTACCAAAGAAAATGAAAGAGAAATGGCTGGTCACTGCGATGTGTAGCTAGTTGCTACAACGTATACTCTAAGAACCAACAAAAGACAGTCAAGTATTCTGCCTTTGTACTTTCCCTTGCAGACCCCATAAAAACTCCCTCGCTGAGCTTTCATGGCCTAACATCCAAGAAATGATCCCACTCATTGCCCATCAATGTAAAATAAAGCTGCCTCCAAATCCTAGGTGTCATGTCAGTGTTTCTATTGCCTGTGTACCTGGTGTGCTGCTTGGCTTCCTTGGCCAGCAGTCATGGCCCTCACACATGGAACTGGGACTCTGCAGGTCCCAATAGGAAGGTACCCCCTCAAGATCGCTCCAGTCCCCTAGAAGGTCTACAGGAGAGTTCCTAGCTCCCTGCTCATGCAGCTCACATGAAAACCCAACGGGAGGAGAATCTAGTCTGTCTGTCTGTCTACCTGCCTGATTCTGGAAAGATCCCCAGGAGCACCCCAGTTAGTCAGTCAATTCTGCTCAGCTCAAGCAGAAAGACAAGACTGATCCCCTCATTCGTTAGGATCACTCTCGAGGGAAGGGGTTAGGATGTTCAACCTCTGCATGCCTGCTGAATGAATGTGTGAGCGGCATGGACAGCGCAAGTAATAGGCTGCTCCATCTGTGCACCAAGACCAGGAGGCACTGGTCACAGTGGCTGGTTGGGCCCTCACCTGCAGTTCTGTGGTGATCGACATAGGGCATAACAGAGACCTAACATCCTCTTTAGCTAATTTGCATCTAGGTCTCCCCAAGGGGCACAGCCACCCACATGAGCATCTGAATGGTCTCTCTCTGTGGGGCATCCATTCTTTGTCTGTTGTGCCATCATTCAAGGAAGATGGAGATGAAAATTAATTATTCAAAATCCACAGTCCCTGACTGGAGGCAGAAGGGCTTTCCTGAGATTACAGAGTTAAAAACAAAGCAAACCACTCTCTACATCTCAAAGAAAAAATAAAAAGGAAAAAAAGAGGCCCACCCTTCCTGAGAATCCTGCGTTGGCACCTCGTGGGATGCTGCAGTTGCTGCCAGCACCTACAGCTTCACTGCCCACTTGTAACTCATCTACTTCTAGCCAACTCAATCGGTTAAAGCTGGCCATTGCCTGCATTCAGCCACACAGGCCCTCCCTCCAGAGCCTTCTGCTTCCTAACTGGTCAGATGGCATCATCTAACACCCACCTGAGATGACTATCAATTCCTCCTGAGTTTAACATTTTGACTGAGGATAAATTGGACTGTCAGCCCTGACAAATGAGTTGCCACAGCCTTTGCCAAAGGTCACCCTGCCTAGAAAGCTGGAATCGGTCAAGTGCTTCCCAAAGACGTCAAAGGGGGGTACAAAAAAACCCATCAATGTGTCAAAAGTTACCAGTTACCCAGAGCCTGATATAAGGACTATAGACACTAAAAGACAAATACCCGTTTAAATTGAAAGGACTCTCAAAAGCTTCTATGTCTGTATGGGGGTCTGATCTGTGACTTTCCTGGTAGACAAAGGAAAATAACTCTCTGCTTCCACAAGTCCCCTCTGTCAAAAATTTATCATCACCAGGCCAACAGGGACTCTTGCCTCCTGCCCCTCCTGCCAGGCACAAACCTGTAGCTCGGCAGAGCATCTCATGCAACATAAACTCCTGTACAATCCAGTTCCCCCACTGCTCCTGGAGAGACCTCCTCTGCAATTAGAAGTGACTGACTCCTTTGCACCAAGCCAGTCAACCTTACTCTCCTTGAACTCTGCACTTTCAACTCTGCCTGTTCCCCAAGGGGAAGATGACACCTGCATCAGCCTGAGACAGACCACCATAGTACTGAAGTTCTGGAAACTCTCCTCCCAGAGTGTAAGCCAAAGACTCATCTATGGGTCTGGCAATCAACTATGCCACCTTACCAAGATCCCCGTTGCTGGCAGACAGTGTCCTATGTCACACATAGCATACAGGCATCCAGCAACATCTCAGCCACCTAAAGGAGTGCTTGATCCTGACGGACCATTAATCACCTTGTGCCCTGCAGTGCCTGACCCATACACCCTCCACATGCTGCCTGATTTACACGTCCAGATTTAGAAGATGCCTTCTGCTTGCAGATTGCTCCCATAAAAAGATCCTGGGACAGGACAAAAAAGCCAGTGCACTTGGACTCAATTGCCACAAAGGATTAAAAACCCTCTCACTATTTTCATGGAGGCTCTAACAACAGATTTATTTTTGGTCTTTTTGAGACAGGGTCTTGCTATGCAGTTCACACTGGCCTTGAGGTCATATTGTAGCCCTGGCTGGTCTCAAACTTGTGATGATCCTCCTGCCTCAGCCTCCCAAGTGCTGGGATTACAGGCATGTGCCACCATGCCTGGCCTCCAATGACAGATTTGGCCAAGTTCTCATCACCTTCTCTCCAGGACAGCCTGTTTCTCTGTCCCTTCCAGCTCCATCATGGGCCCTGAGCAAACAATACCCCATGCACAAGAGACTCAACTAGAAATTCAACCATACATCCAGAGGCTTCAAAACCAGAAAATCTTTACAGACTAAAACTGCCTGTAAAGAGACCCAGTGGGGAGTTGTCCAGTTCAGGATCTCAGAGCTATCAATGCTGCCTCAGTCTTCTGCCACCCACAGCCTGCTGGTACACCTAAAAAATGGACCTAATAAATGTCTTCTTGTGCCTTCAACTGGCTCCTGTCAACAGCCCCTCTTCACCCTTAAATAAGACCCCAGTTCTGGACTCAAAAGTCAACTGATCTGGACTCAACCTCCCAGAGGTTCAAAAATGTGTTCACCCTCTTTGGAGAGGCCTCACAGCTGACCTCTCTCATTTCCCAGCACAAAATATCACTGCAGTTCTCATTAATGACACTCAAGCTGCCTGCAGGAAAGGCACAAAGGCTCTGCTGTAATATCTGGCAGAAACAGGTTACAAGAAAAAAACTGCAAATTCCTTGGAGCTGCTGGCTTCTAAAGAATCCAGAACCTTGAGCTCAGACACAATGATGTATCCGGTAAGAACCAATCAAAGACAGCCAAGCATTCTGTTTCTGTGCTCTCCTTTCAGGCCCCATAAAAACTTTCCTCCCTGCGTCTTTGGGGTCTGAAAGTTTGGGAATAATCCTGATCAGTGCCTACTGATGCAAAATAAATCTGTCTCCAAATCCCAGGTGTCATTTTGGTGTTTCTACTTGCTGTAACAGTAAAAGTTTTTAATTAAAAAGTGTATTTGCCTGAAGTTAAAACGCACTACCACACACCAAGAACAGAGACTGGGTGAGCCCACTGCTCCTGCCCTTTACATGTCCTCCTGCAGGCCTTCTCATAAATGCTTTTTCAAATACCCCTAGCAGCTCCTCATTGAACGGTAGAGGGGAGCACTGGAGAGAACAACCACAGGAACCAACACTGCAATAATTTAAATTCCCCAGCACCACTTCAGCCTAAACAGAGACGGATGACTTGCTAATGCAGGCAGCGTCAACACTGACAGCCAAGGGGCAAACATGGAATGTGACTATGGGTCTGTTCCTCCCTTCAGTGGTCTCCACTTCTCCCCTCCACTCAGTGTGCATCTCCTGCATTACTCCGAGGCTCCACGTTCACATCCCAGCCCTAACCCTAGCAAGCAGAGGCACAGCTGCCACAGCTCTGAGAAACCCTGGATGGGACTGGAACCAGTACAGCCTCTTAGGGTCTGGGGTGAGTATGTGGAGCATTTCAGCGTGGTGAGGTTCCAACTCCAGGGAGCACCCTGAACCCTGACACTCTCCTCTGAAGCAGACAGACTTCTTCCTTACCCACACACTGTGCTCCCCGCAGATCTAGTCCCTCCCAAAGTGCATCAGATGATCTGACACAAAGAGGAACCGTCACCAGGCCCTGTCTGCACAACTGCCTCAGTACTATGCCTTAAAAGCAAAACGGGTTCAGCAGTGCTGTTTCCACTTCCTCCACTTATGGTCAGCAGAGCCCTGCACTCCTGCTGATGACCACTGGGCCACAGGCTCTTCTGCCTTGACCACTGGGCCACTAGCACCATTTCTCCGTGCTCATTCTTCCCTGTGGCTGCCCCAGAGAAAGCACAGGGTGGTCTATGCCACCAGCAGCAGGCACAGCGGAAGGCATCTGGGGCTAGAGTGCTCACAGCAGGTCTCCAACACAGTGTTCACTGGAGCTCTGTGCCAGGAGCCAAGGAAGCGCAGATACTAACACTTGTGGTGCACTTGTTTGGTGCAGAGTCAGCATTCTTCTTTGGCAAGGGACAGGGTCTCACTATCTAGTTCAGGCTGGCCTTAACTATGCAGCACAAATGGGGCTCAAACTGATGGTAATCCTCCTACCTCAGCCTTCCAAGTGCCATGCCAGGCTGAGTTGGCATCCTTAATGTGTTGCTTTTTTTCAATGCAAAACAGAGGGGCAGGTGTGGAGTAAATGGTAAGAAAGCAACCAGCTTTTGTCTACAAAATTCCCTGGTTTCAATTCTGTGCCAAACTTGAAACTCTGGATAATGTCAATTCAACAAACCACTGCAACAGAGAGAGAGTGGCTGCTGTGCTCCATTCCAGGAGTGCTGGATGGTGAGCAAGATGGAAGCTGGGGGCAGCCCTAGCACACGGCAGCTGTGCATGTGACTCATCTGTTACTAAGAAAAATTTTTAAACAGTGAAAGATTGAAATATGAGGCCACATACTACTCACACATGAAGATGGACAGAAAGCCTGCATTTGTGCTGCTGGGCTAAGGGAGTAGCGAAGAAGCAGTTAGAGAAGGTGTAAGATATAGTGCACTGCACACGTGAAAGATCCTACAATTTACAAAGTAAGACGCCTAAAAACATGCTAAGCCTAAAGGACCCAGAGGGACTGAGAGATTACAGAGAAGAGTAATCCAAGACATGAGGTCGGGAGGAGTCATGCAGTGGAAAAGTGCTCAACAGGATCAGCTGCAGAGGCATATGGACAATCAGTGTGTGTGTGTGTGTGTGTGTGTGTGTGTGTGTGTGTGTGCATGTGTGTGGGGAGCTGCATGTACATGGAAAACCAGGGACTGAAGTCACACTGGAGAGGCAGGGAGAGGGCAGAGTGAGGGCCGCTGCGAGACTCACACACGGAAGCCACCAAAGGCAGCTCACGGAGCACTGTGGAGCGGAGGCTACACAAGATAGACTGAAGCTAAGCATAGGCAAGGGGACTGGTGTGAGCAGACAACTCTGCTCAGGAAGATGAAGCCCTAAGAGATAGCACCAGTATGCACTGACAGGAGCTCTGCTTTCTACACATGTGGGAATGAGCACTTTGGTCACAAGAGTAAATTCTATTCAAAGCAAGCACTGAAGGTTTCCACCAGGCAAGGCAACTGGTCAAAGGATGGACATTACACAGACAAAGGGATTTTCAAAAAGAAATTAGACCCCATGAGGAAATTTACATATTTCAGACCTTACTTCCTTCAAACCTATACTGTTACCACTTTCCTGAGTTTCCACCCTTGTTATGGTTGATAAATTGTGTCAACTTGGGGAGTGCAGTGGTTCGGCTGAGTGACTTAGCAGGAAGCTGGGGTGCTTACTTTGTATACATCCTTAGCTCGTGGAAGAGGAGGGCATGGAGATTATGAGTGCTACACAACCCCTGGGTGGGGTAGCCTGTTTCCAATGTAGGGTAGAAAAAGACTGCTTGCCTGCCATTCCTCCCTTTTGCTGGTTGTTTTTGCTGTGCTCTTCTGCCATGAACATTTGCCCTCTGCCATGTGCCACTCTGCCTTAAACCAGCCAAGTATGGATTGAAACTTCCACAAACTATAAGCTAAATAAATCTTTCCTTCTTCAATTTTGGGTGTTGGGTATTTTGTCTCAGCAAGGAGAGAAAAATAACCAAGATACATGTGAATACACTTGCTTCTTCAGCTACTGTTTTCAGTGCGCAGAAGAAACTGAAAGCGCATCTGTGCATGCAGCGCAAGTGATCACTGGTAAGAATACACACCAACTGAAGTAACAGAGTATCACTGCCCGCCCACTACATTAGCAAAACAAGTGCTTGCTTGGTGCCAAATGAAGGCAGTAATGTGAGAACACAGGCCCTCCCAGTGCTCTGCTTGAGAATCCACTGGAGGTGGCACTCTGGGTGGCATGCAGTGACTCCTCAGGCGTCCACACCCAGAACGCTCAGCACCACTCCTGAGTGTGGGCCACGGCCCAGGACACCAAGTCCCAAGATGCCGAGGCACCTTCTCTGTGGTGGCAGTTAAGTGCAAGGTGCATGTGACACTTGCTGTGGGAGACAGCTGTGGCGGCTGCACACCTGAGCACAGTGCGAGTGGAGAACAGTGAGCACCCTAACGTATACCCAAATGGCACAGATGTGACACTGCTGCATAGATGACAACGTGTGCACAAAAACCAATACCCACTGTAGAAACAAGTAACACAACCCTGCTGTGACTGCAAGACAGTGATGACTGCACAGGGGGCAGGGGTGGGAAGATTAAAGATGAGGGGCGCGCAAACAGAAAGGTTTCTGGGTTGGTACTGCAGTAGTGAGTCTATCAGTAGGCAAAAAAATTACACATGAAAAAAAGGTTATAAAAATTATTTGGGGGTCATTAGGTTCCATTCTATTAAAATAATATAACAATATACAAGATTTCTGGGCATTAAGGTTAATGTATATTAAATATATACTTTTAAAGTGTTATATACTAAATATAAAACACATGAATTTAGTATGACGTGTGTATATATAGAGTCCACAAAAAAATGTATACACACTCCAGGAAAAGAAAGTATTTATTGTATAAATATTTGACTACTAAATTTATGGAGACATAATGAAAATAATACAAGTTACCTCTGGCCTCTACAGTTACAACAGGTGCTCAAAGTGGTGGCCCTTAGCTTCCAGACATTTATGACTTTTCATTTCTTAAAGTGTGTATGTACTGTTTTGGCAGAATCCAATTACATTTATGTAGAGGAATAAAATCACCCAAACCTCTCACTTCACAGATGCAGTCAGAGGACAAGAAATTAATGATGATTTCCAACCTCGGTCTTGCTAAAGATCCAGACTGCACCCCAGCTTCCCACTTACTGTTCAGTTCACTTTGTGGACAATACCCATCTTTCTATCACTTAGGAAATAAAGCCTGCCTGAGGTAAATCCAGGACAGCTTTCAGTCATAGTGCCTTCAAATATTACCTTGATTCTTTTAGGTACAGTTTATACGATACATGAAATAAAGCAGGTTGACAGCAAAATCTGATATTCTAGAAACAATGTTTCACTACAAAGGTATGTTCGGACTTCTGGGAAGATGGCAGAGTGGTGAGGAGCAGAGAAACAGCCTCTCTGAGATGTGGTGACCAGATGCTGGAATATAGCAATGTAAGGAAGAGAAGCAGGAGGGAAGTAGGTCCCTGGGGCCCAGCAAGGATCTGAAGTGAGAATTGAAGCCCACAGGGAGAGTGGAGAGAGAGACCTCAACATAGAAAAAGGCTGCAGGCAGTGCTTTCTCTCTGAGCCCTGATTCACTGTATGAGAAAGGTGGCTAGAACCTGCAGACGCACAGTGAACGCTGGAGACCCCAGAGGCCTCCACACGGAAGCAGAGCAGCGGATGCAGCGGACTGCAGTGGCTGGTGAGCTGCAGTGGCTTGTGAGGTATTTGGCTTCAGGTGTCCGCCAGGAGGGGCTGGTTAGCCAGCAGCTGGCCTGGAGAGGGGCCTACTGAGTTAAGCACTCAGGAACTGCAGGCTGGCTCCATCTAGCAGCTTCATCTAGCAGCTCCCCTGTCAGGCTAAGAAAGTCAGCAGAGGTCAGGGAACCCAGTTCCCTATGGCAGGAGGCTCAAGGACAATTGCAGGCTAAAGCATCAGGTTCCAGCCTCACAGCCAGAAACCAGCCTTCAGTAGGACTAAAGGTGCGGGCTTCCTGGGATGACCCACTACTCCATTGCAAGGCTCTGGGTGGCTTGCTGGGATCAATCAACACTGTCTACCAGTGACCACACATAAGCCCTTATATGGAGTTTTTAAAAAAAGTTTTGTTTTTTTCTTTTGTATTCTTTTCTCTTGATTGTTTGCTCTTGTTTTTATGTGTGAACACTGTTTCCAGTTTTCTTGTTGGTCTGTTCTTGTTTTTATTTCTTTCTGCTCTTACTGTCTTTTTAACCAGTTTCTCAAAGTTTGTACAACCTTCCTTGTTCTCCAGCCTTGCTTCTAACCTCTTCTTCTATTTTTTTTTATTTTCACCTTAACACTTTTTAACTTTTCTCCCCTCAGAGTAAAATTGCCATATTGAGGGCATATTTGCTGCATACAATTTTCTGCTTTTAGATGTTGTTACCTAACAACAAATACACCATAGTTCATATTGTTAAAGGTGGCAAATAAATAGTTACCAGTTCGTCACTTTCCTAGGTTGTTTTATGCTACTGTTATTGCTGAATGGACCACTTTAGCCCGGGTGACGTAACTGTTTTAATCAGTTGTTCTTCCTGGTACACCAAGACTGAAACTGCCTAAGGATCATAAGCAATACTGTGGGCCAATGCCAAAGAACCAGGGGCTAAGTAAAATCGGCAGCAATTTCTCACCCCCAATAAATTGAAGAGGCAGGATCCTGTAAGAGACTCAAAGCCCAAAAGCCAGCTATATCTCAAAGACATTTTTGAGAAGTAGTAATTTCCTAGGGGTTCTAAATACCAGGAATAAAGCTACCGGCCACAAGCAATTTATAAACATCAACCCAGGGATTACATTTTTTAAAAAATCGGAAGACATTTTTAAGCAAGATGCAACCCCAGACTTACGGCTCACCAAAAGCAAAGCTAAACCTGGGGCAATGAGATGGAACAATTAAAAAACCAGCCACCTGGATTCTATGAAGTGGTAACAGTGGAAGCAGCAAAATAAGAATGAAGCTTTAGAAAAATAATCACATCAGAAATAATTTCACAGATAACTGCAGAGATGGTAAGCATAATGAAGGATACAGTGCCTCTACAGCAGTTACAGATAAAAATACACAACCTTGAGAAAATGGAATCCAGAACACCCAACACAGGAATGAAGTGGAATCCATAAAACAGATTCAAAAAGATATCCAGGAGATTAAAAATTCCACTGAAAGTATATGCAGAAGAATGAGCCAACATGAGTTCAGAATATCAGACATAGAAGACAGGACTGTAGTTTGTGATCACAAAAAGAAAGATTTCTTAAAAGTAGCAAGGAAACATGAAAAATCAATCCTACAGCTGCTAGGTGATGCAAGGAAAATAACATGAGATTGACTGGACTTAAGTAAAAAGTGGGAGATGTTGCAAAAGACATAAAAAAAAGTTTAGATAAGTAAGGGGAGAAAACTTCACAAACAATGAAAAAGAATTTGACATACATATAAGTGAGACCCATATAGAATTTCAATTAGCCACGATAAAAAAAAACTACAACAAAACATAAATTCCATAAATTCAATCTAAGAACAGAATATTCAAAGCTCTTAAGAGAAAAGAAACAAATCTCATATGAAATCACAGCAGGGTTCTCAACACAAACCTTCAAGTCAAGGAGACTGTGGACTGACATATTTCATGCCTTAAAATAAACAACCTCCATCCTAGAATGTTGTACCCTGAAAAACTGTTTTAAAATTGATAGAGAAATAACATACTTCCATGTCAAAGAACACCTGAATAAATTCACAGCTAGCACTCCAAAATGTTCTGAATGACATTATAGAAAGAGATCATTAGGACAACTCCATGAACCCCAACAGGATGAATCTATCAGGCAAGGGAAGTAACTAAACAGGGGAGGAAAAAAAAGGGTGAACCAACAATAATACCTAGGGATGAATCTAACAAAGGAAGTAAAAGACATTTACATGGAAAGCTACAGTACTCAGGAAAAAGAAATTGAAAAGGGTATCAGAAAGGGGTACCCAAGGGTACCCAAGAACCCTTGTTCTTGGGTAGGAAGAACCAGTAAAGTGAAAATGGCCATACTTCCAGAACTGTTATACAGATTGAATGCAATCCTAAACAAAATTCCAATAGCACATCTCACTGAATTAGAGAAAACAATCCTAAAATTCATTTGGAACCAGAAGAGACCTAGAATAGCAAAAACAATTGTGGGCAGCAAAAGCAAGGTGGAGGGCATCACAGTTCGTGACTGGAAATTATATACAAAGCTACTGTGATCAAAACTGTATGGTACTGGCAAAATAACAAACCCAAGGACCAATGGACCAGATTAGGAGATGCAGAAACAACTCCAAACACACTCAGCCACCTTATCTTTGACAAAGTTGCCAAAAAACTTCCCTATTAATAAATGGTGCTGGAAAACCTGGCTTTCTGCATGCCAAAGATTAAAACTAGACTCCTATCTTTTGCCATTCACTAAACTAAACTTGAACTAGATCAAAGATCTAAATATTAAAACAGAAACACTTAATCTACTGGAAGAGAAAGTAGGTAGAGCTCTTGAAGACACTGGTCTAAGAAAGACTTTATGACAAAACCCCAATTGCACAGGAAATATTACAAAGAATTTACAGGGATCTCATCTTTTAAAAAAGCTTTTGCATAGCAAAAGAAACCACCAAAAGAGTGAACAGACAACCTACAATGTGGGAAAAAATGTTTGCCAGCTGTTCCTCAGACAAAGGACTACTATCAAGAACATACAAGGAACTAAAAAAAAAAAATCAGATGCCCTCCCCCCAATTTAAGGACCCATTCCAAAAATGGGCATCTGAAATGAACAGGAGAAATGGCAAATAAATATATGAAAAAATATTCATTATTGGTCATTTGAGAAATGTAAATTAAAGCAATGCTGAGATTCCATTTCACTCCAAAAAGAACAGCTACTAACAAGAAATCAACCAATGACAAATACTGGCAGGGCTGTAGAGAAAAAGGAACCCTTTCCCACTGTTCGTGGGAGTGAAGACTAGTGCAACCACTGTGAAAATCAGCAAGCATATTCCTCAAAAAACTGAAACTAGAGGTTCCATTAGACCTAGCTAATACCCTCTTGGTATCTTCCCAAAAGAATTAAAAGCATCATACCACAGCAATATATGCACACCCACATTTATAGTGGCACAGCTTGTAGCAGCTAAATCTTAGGAACAGTCCAAATGCACATCAACTGATGAATGGATAAAGAATATGAGTTTTTTTAACACAATGGAGTATTACTCAGCCATAAAGAAGGATAAACTTCAGCCATTTCTAGCTAAATGGATGGACCTTGAGGCCATACCCTAAAGTGAAATAACTCAGACACACATGTAAATGTCACATTGTTTCTCTGCTGTGACAAACTGAAAGTGTAGGTAAGGACCAAAATGTATAATGGATATTGTGAAATAGAAAATACTCGAATGAGGAGGGGAATCAGGGAGATGGGAGGGCAAAGGGAGGAAGGGAAAAGAAAACAAATGACAAAAGGAGGATGAAATGAAAACAAAGCTTTTGTAAATAGGAAGAGAAGAGGGAGGGGAGGGGGATGGGAGGAAAAGAAGACTCAAGATACATACCACAGGCGGGTGCAAATTCCCTATGATGAATGTGATCATTATGTGTGTCTAAGAGATACCAATAAAAAAGCTATGTTCATTGGTCCAGTTTTAATATATGGTCTGTCATAATAGCATAACTTTGTTTCTGAAGGAAAAGTCAAAAAAATTCACATCTTACAATTTTTTAAAGTGCATGTGTTTTCCTATTTTACACAGGATAAGGTTTGCAATTAACACACTTTATACTTGCATCGGACATTTTCTGTTTCAGTAGTTGGAAATCTGGACTTATTTACAGGTGAAGAGGCCTTAGATTTGATGGAATCTGGTAATATTACCTAATTCGTGCGGCAGCTCATGACAAAAGACAGCTATGGAAGTGCTGATTCCTCCCGTCAGCCCAGCGCTGAAAGCCGCTCCTGAGGAGGAGTGAAGGAGAAAAGAGTGACGTTACGTGTGTTTCCTGTTTCCCACGCTGTGCTACCCTCATGCTGCACGTGAGACTGCCCATGTGCGCACTGCAGCTCCGGGACACACGGGAGGGTGCGCAATCCTACTAAGATCCCTTTCTTCTTTGTATTATTTCCATCTGTGGCTTCAAAACAGGGTCTCCACTTTGGTGACAAAAAACAAAGCCTGGATGCTTCTGAGTTAACAGATTCTCGATCTTAAAGAAAATGAGTACTGATCACATGATCCCAAACTAGTCATGGGAGTTAGTATTAGTAGTAGCAAGATTCTGATGTATTTGAATGTTACCACCACTTTTTAATGTAAAATTTTTCTTTCTCTTTTCAAAGAAGTGAAAAGTTTATTAAACCCAAGATTGAAATCGAACTGATTTTTCTGGGATGTATAAAAAGTATGTGAAAATATAGTGCTCAGGGAGCTTTTTCAATAACATCACTGTGCTTCCAATGAGATGAGAGGTCAAGTTATTTAAGCAGTGTACTACAAACATCTGTTTACAGTTCCCCCCAGGTCCCCAAATACTGCTGGGCATGGTGGTGCGTGCATGCAATCCCAGCACTCAAGAGGCTAAGGCAGGATCACTGCAAGTCTGAGACCAGCCTGAGCTAGACAATGAGACCCTGTCTCAAAAAACCAAAATAAAATTTTAAAAGCCCCAAATACATTTTCACTTCTAAATGTACCTATCAAACACAAAACCATACTCTGGAAAAACCAGTGACAGGAGCTAAGCAACAGTACATGTGCTAAGCTCGGGACAGAACCACAGTCCCGGGATCAGCACCACGGGGTGAAGAAAACCTGAAGACCGCGACCCGCCCGCAGGCCCGGCCACGCACCAATGGCCAGCCCATCGCTGAAGTTGTGGATGCCGTCCCCCATGATGACCATCCAGGCGATGCTGGCGACGCCCGTGCCCTGGAGGCCTGAGCCGGAATGGCAGGGCCCGTGGGAGTGACGCGCGTGCTGGTGCTGCCACTGGTGCCCATGTTTCCGTGGTGCGGCCTTGCTGCCCCCGTGGTGGTTGTGCACAGCAGCATGGGTGGTGCGCAGCCCGTCACTGCAGGGCCGGTCCGCGCTCTTCTCCTCCTCCATGCACAGATAGCTCTTAGGAGGGGACTCGGGCTGGCCTTCTAGGTCTGTCAGCTCAGTTTCATTGAGGCGGTCCTCAGACACCACTGAGTCATCGGTCCCTGGGTTGAAGACAGGGACAGGCTTTCTCAGCGAGGAGGGGGATGCACACTGCTACTGCAGCCCCGCAGACACCAGTGTAATGAACACTCCCTAGATGAACATCTTTTGAGTTTTAAATAAACGTATTTCCCTAAAGTCATTTAGAAGCATTTACGAGGTTTTCTGAAAATCATCAATGAAAGAGATAAATAAAATAATTCTTCAGAGAAAGGGAGATTTTTAGTGCTAACCTACTCTGCCTCTTATTTAAGAAAATGAAGACAAAGACAATTTAAATAACTTGCCCAAGTCCTACCAATAGCTGATGGTCAGGCTCTGTTGAGTCATCGCTTGCACCTACCCGACAGCACTACACAGAGGTCACCTCCCGATAGATCGGATGAAGCCCCAAGTCCATGCAAGAGATGACATCTGACAAGCATTGTTTAAAACACTGAGGGCAGCCTTTGCCTCACTCCCCAGTTATTTATGATCTCCTGATACTTCCGACTGAGTTCTGGGGCCAAGTTCTACAGGCAGACACTAAACTGCCCTTTTGTGCAGGAAATCACTGATATATTTGAGGAACAAGTCCAAATGGAAAGCGAGAAAAATTACATTAAAAACACTTTTGTTTCCCTGAAACCTGTAAGGTTCCTCATCAGGTCTATCAGGCACAAGAATGCGTGGGTGCTGATGCAGAGAGCTCAAAGGCATGGCCAGGGGCCTCTCCTCTAGGTACAAAGGCCAGTTTCCTTAGGAAGCCGACACATCTGGAGGGATGGGGTGATGGTGCACTGTCATTAAGTAAGACACTAGCCGACTACTCAGGCATTTTTGTTTTACTCCTTTTTTGCCTATAAACTAGACCTACAAAAACTGTCTTACCCCATGATCTGTTTGGCCCTGCACTCCAGCATAAGTTGAAATTAACTAAAAATCAGTAAAATCGTAAGACACACATTTAAGGAAACACATTACAAACTAGCATTAGCAGAGTTACAAAGGCAAGAAATCTCAAACAACGACCAAGTTTAGAAGCAACATTTTGATTTCTGTCTGAAAAGTCTCTCTTTAGGCAGAACTGCTGAGTACCGGCAAGAGGCTTGAGCTGGAGCCAGTCCGCGTCTGGCGTGTTGTTTAACTTATGATCCGAAAGCTTTCGTCCAATAGTTGCCTCTTCTGCACTCTGCTTTATAAACCACTTCTGTTTTCCCTACAAAACAAAAAATCAGGTATCAGCATAAAATCTGCAGGCACAACAAGTAATAATATCCCCTTGTTTACACTTCTGGGCGACAAATTAACTATACATAAAACTGTTTTATAAAACAGTAAGAAAAAATTTTTAGAAATCAATCAAGGGAGCCAGGGCATAGCTCAGCGGAATAGGAACCTGCCTGATAAGCCCAAGGTCCTGAGTTTGATTCCCAGTACTGGAAAAAAAAAAAAAAACAAGAAATCAACCAAGCAATCTAAATTTGTATTCTTTTTAGCCCAGTGTGGTGGTGTACACCTGTAATCCCAGCACTTGGGAGGCTGAAGCAGGAGGATTGTCGCAAGTTCGAGACCAGCCTGGGCTACAAAGTGAGCTCAAGGCCAGCCTGAACTGCAAAGCGCGACCCTGTCTCAAAAAGACAAAAAAAAAAAAAAAAAAAGTATGCTTTTCAAAATACTGAACTAAGGAATTCTCTTCACCTACCTCAAAGTTAACAGTGTGCACAGTATTGAACTATTACATGCAACCCAAATGAAACTGTGAGATGGATGTAATAACTTCTTTAATAATGTAAGCTAACAAAGTTTTAAAAGTTGAAGCTTATTCCTTTGAATTTTATTCTCTTTCTACTGTCATCTCAATCTCCATGCCTGTAATATAATAGAGCCAAAGGAGCTAAAAGCCTGAATGTTTATTTTACTTCTCAGACTTGGGGAAGTTTGTTAAATCTATTGAACATAATACTCAATTATACTATGAAGTAAGACTGCTAGAATGATAAAATCAGAGAATACACAAAAACCTACCACAGTAACTGACTCTGAATAGCTTTGCAAAATACAGATCAGCTTTTTTCTTATCATTTTATAATCACACTGATCATAACCTATCAATTACTTACAAATTCTATCACTGTATCTCAGAAAATTAAGTAATTTGGAAGTACTTACCCTCTGTTGCTTATAGTGCTTGAACATCCTGATGCAGTGCTCAATGATAAACAGTACGTAAATGCCTCCCAGAGCTACGAGCCCCTTCAGCACAGCGTCATACTCCTCCACAAAGCTCTCAGCCTCATGCGCATGAGAATGCCCATGCCCATGGCCGTGTGCATGGTGATGGCCGTGGTCATGTCCACCCTGCGACTATTACAACAATGAAGAATATTTCTAAATAAGCAACTGAAATGCTATTCAAATTCTGAGATTATAATCTTCCAGACAACAGAGAAAAATAACTTAGTTTCTATCGTTTTTAATGTATTCTTTTTCTATTCTTTACGTTGACATATAAAATTGTACACATACATGAGGTACCGCGTAATATTTCAATATATGTGCACATTATGCAATGTTTAAACTTGAACAAGCATATCTCTCCCTCACACATTTATCATTCCTTGGAAACATTTAAAATCCTTTCTTCTAGCTTCTTATAAACTAAACAGTAATTACCCTTATCTACTGCCACCCCACCACTCAGAATTTCTCTCTCCTACCCCCTGCAACCTGGGACTCACTGACCTGTGCACCAGTCCTTGTCTTTCCACTGCCCCCTCAGCTTCAGGTAAACACTATTCAACTCTCAACTGGTACAAGAGCAGCTGTTTTAGGCCCCACATGGGAGTGGGATCATATGTGAGTAATGCTTAATTTTCAAACTGTCAAATTCTCATAGTATTGCCTTAGATACTACGTTATTTGAAGAAAGTGGTCTTCCATTTAATTACTCAGTTATCCACCAAGTACGCTACATTTCTTAGTCAAACAAAGACCACAAACTCAAGTACCTCTAATAAAGATGCTATGATGAAAGATTCAAATGTAAACAACAGGGAGTGATGGGTTCTTTGAAAAGTAGAACATACATGACCACTTAAATACCACATAGTAAAAATATCATAAAGTCCACTAACTCATTCACTAACAGGTCACTGCTGTTACCTCCTGGTTATACACATAATCACTACAGTAACTTATACATTTTGTTCTCAAGGCTTTCTTGGTATGTCACATGGATAAAAAGATTGCTCACTGCTGCATTTTCAACTTATTAAAACTATTGCTTTTACATCCATGAAACAGAAGAAAGCCAGACTTTACCCTATTTGCAAACAAAACAACACAAACACTACTACATAATAATGCTGCAGCCTGTTATGGAAGGAAAATTCATCTCCATCAGAATAATTTACAATTTTCAAAAACAAGGAGAAGTAGATTAGCAAGGGGATGATACTGACTGACCCACCAAAGGCTCACTGGCCTTAAACTCTACAGATTGGAAAGATCTCTTACATGGGGCAGCAGGTGAAGGAGGGCGTCTCCACTCATGGTTCCCACAGCCAGCGCAACAAGGAACGTGAGGAGGAATTTGAAGCAGCCTTGATTAATGATGGGAACTAAAATCACACCCAGCAAGGACAGGAGGCTAATAACAGTGATGGAGATGATACCACAAATCCAAGCTGTAGGAAACAAATGAACAAGAGCATCAGGGCAACAGTGTAAAACACAAGTTCCAAAGAACAGACACAAGATAAGTGAGTCACGGAATGATGATCTCATCCAGGCTACGCTTAAAAAGGGTTCAAAAGTAAAAAAACGAAGTTTTATGGTACAATTGTACTTGAAAACAAAAACATGAAATATATCCAACTTGAACACCTAAAAAAGAATTACAAAACTCAGATGAAGTTATAAATAGTATCTTCAGTGGACCACAACATTAGAAAGTAATTCAAATGAAAAAGGGTATCACCCACTCTTAATATTTAGTATACTTACACTTAATATCTAAATAAAGTTTCCTGTCTACAGTCAGAGCTATAAGCAATAAAACCTTTAACAAACACAAAACTCTCCTGTGAGCATTAAATGAAGCCAAATATCTAATGTATAATTTTTTAAAAATCTTCCTAATACCAAAGTTTAGGAAACAAAAGTGCGTTCACATGTGAAAGTGACAGAACAGTCTTTGTGTGGGTAACTTTCTTGCCACAAGGACAGTTCTTCTCCTTCCTTGATTTTGTCTCTCCTCCACACCTACTTCGGACTCCCTTTTCTCCAGTTTCACTCTGCACAATTTACCACTGTTTAGAAACCCCAGGACAAACTCACTGAGAAAACAAGAGAGATCATTCCACAGTGTGACCAAAGACACACAGCTGTTAGGGGAATGGGGGTTCTACATAGATTTCTTTATCTAGGCCATTGATAAGCACTTAAGATTCCAGAAACAAATGCCAGTGTGTTGAAGGGTGGGTATTTTCAGTATAATGTCTACTGGTATCCTAAAGTAAGAGTATAATTGGCCTATTTTTTTTTTTTTTTTTTTTTTTTTTTTTTGCGGTACTGGGGATTGAACTCAGGACCTTGTACTTGCCAGGCAGGCACTTATTCCACTGAGCTACATCCCCAGCCCCATAATTGGCTTTTAAAAATCTGTTCTATAATCTATATAAATTTCACTGGATGACACTTTTTTTAAAGTTTTAATCTAAAACACTACTTTTCTAATCAAATTTAACAGGACTAGAAATCTGCTCAAAGATTTTATATTACATCTATGACAAGAGAACAAAGGAAAATTCATTCCTTCAGCAGGGTAACTTAAAATTTTCATAAACAAGAAGTAGATTAGCCAGGTGATACTAACTGACCCACCAAATGCTGAACATTATTGATGAAACCATGTTTATCCACCAGGCACCGTACTGTCCAACAACACTAATACACAATAGCCAACATTTGCTAGCTAAATCAGCTAATGAACTGACAAAACAGGTGGTTATTTATCACTAGAGGAAGTTCTGTAGTTTACCCTACCTCTGAACAAATAATGGCTGTCAGAGAAATACAAGGGCCTAACCAGACAAAAGATGTAAACACACAGTCCATAGGAAAAGGAGGAGGAAGATCCAGCTACAAACTATGGGTAGACTTGGATTCTGTGACTTCAATACTTGCAAAACTTTTGAGGCAAGAAAGGCGCAGGAACTCAATTTCCAAGGAACCCAGGTATTACAAAGGTAATAACATGGTTTGTGGAGCAAATGATAGGAGGGAGATTCTTTCAACTAATGTTAATACTGTACGTAAAAAAATTATTCCAGGAAAAAAATACAGAATGAATAATAAATCAGGTAAATGGCCACATTTTAGACAGGAGGTTCTGGAGCCAGTAAAGGTACTATCTAACTAACCCAGAATGGCAAGTCAAATGTACCACAGCTTTCTGGCTGTAATGTTAGTAGGGAGAGGGGGTGAAAAGGGCACCTAAAAGAACACACTGAGGTTGGTGACAACCTCACTCTAAATTCTAGTATGCCTCACATGGTGATATGTCACTCTCCCTTTCTAAATTGGTGTTTTCCTTAGTTTGGTATGAATCCAATCTAGAAGCAATCTATCTCAAAGCAATAACCTAAAACCAACTTCAATAAAGAATTTAAAGAAAAATGCATTGAGTTACTTGGGAAAGCCAGTAATTCATACTCCAAGATACTCTGAGAGAACAAGCAACTATATACTCACAATGTAAACACAGGTGGATGAACAGTGCCAAACTGCAGACAGAACCTAAATGTACCATATGTGTAAACAAGTTTGATAACTATTATAAATGTTTATGAATCCAAATTATTTTAATCAAATATACACTTGAGCTACACTTGGCAATTATGCAATAAAATTACTGATTTTATTCCTATAAATCAATGTTCCAGAAAACTCAAAACAACTAGCTTAAGATACTAAATTAAAAATTGTATCTGAAAAAAATCTAGTTGAATAAACCTTGTTATCCTGATTGTTTTATTAGGATCTGCACTGGGAAATATATATTCATTCATTTCTGGACTTTTCTATGATGACATTTGCAAAAGAAATTAAATTTCTAAATCTTAATACAGTGTATAGTAGATACCACTCATTTCATGTATTACACACTTGAGAGGATTAACAACTTATACAACATAATTTAAAGTTAGTAAAATATTAGCTGTTATGGTTGATACATTGTGTCAACTTGGGGAGTCTGGAGGTTTAACTGAGTGACTCAGCAGGAAGCCAGGGTGCTTACATTGTATACATACTGAGCCTGTGGAAGAGGAGGGCATGGAGACTGTGTGAGAGCTACATGCCCCCTGGGTGGGGCCAGGCTGTTTACAAGGTAAAGGAGAGAAAGAGGCTACTGGCCTGCAATTCCACACATTTGCTGGTTGTTTGCTGCCATGAATGTTTGCCCTCTGCCGTGTGCTACTCTGCCTCAGAACCAGCCAAATATGGACTGAAACCTCCACAAACTGTAAGCTAAATAAACCTTTCCTTCATTTTGGGTGTTGGGTATTTTGTCTCAGCAAGGAGAGAAAAGTAACCAAGACATTAGCATAGAAGCGTATTTAAAATTTTGAGCTTATTGCATTTTAAAATTTAAGACCATATTGAAACAACATATCAAGCTGGTCTTGAGGCCTAGTGGTAGAACCCTTACTTAGCATGCACAAGGCACTGGGTTTAATGCCCACAGTGCAGAGAGACAGAGAATTATATTGTAATGTCTTAGATGCATTTAGTTTATACAGTACAAATATATATTTGCATATTTATAAAACTCTATTCTTCAAAGAGTTGGGAAGAAAATATATTGTCTAATTATCAAATGGATCAACATATATACTCTTCAAGTCTCATAAGAGGAGATAAAGAGACAGCAAGAATATCAGAAGAAATACTGGATCAACTGCCACGTTTAATGAATGATAAAAATATAAAAAGGACCCAGGCTGAATGCACCTCGAGTAGGACAAATGAAGACATGTACACCTAAACATAGTACAGTCAAACTCTTGCAGGCAAAAAAGGGACTCTTTAAAGTTACAACAGAAACAACTCATCACATACTACGAATCTTCAATGAAATTATTGCCAAATTTCTTACAGGGAACTTGAGGTCAGAAGGCAGTGGGCTGATACATTTGAAGTCCTACAAGGAAAAACACCCCATAAAATTTAAAAGAAAATCCTACCTAACAAGAATTCTATATATGGCAAAACTGTCCTTTATAAGCACTGGAGAAATTAAGACACCCCAGAGGATCAAACGCAGAAGACATCTGCTCCCACTAGAGGACATGTGAGGAATGTCCATGGGAGTCCTTAGCAATTCGAGGACTAGACACCACCTGGAGAAAGACCTCGGTGAAGGTGAATACATGGGCATTTGTGAAAACCAATATTCATGTAACAATTTGCAACTATTTTTACTTTTACATGATTTAAAAGATTAATATATTTTAAAAAATCATGTTGGCTAGCATGGTGGTGAGCAGCTACCATGCCAATTACACACGAGGTTAAGCAGGAGGACTACTCGAGTCAGGAGTCCAAAGTGAGCTGGATGCCATCACATATATACACACATATGTGCAAAAATAAATAAAAGATCAGCCTGAAAGCTAGTAGTATTTTAACTTGGCTTGCACCTCTTCATCTTGTTTTCTACATGATTTAAGAGACTAATGCATTTTTAAAAATTACTAGCTCATGTTTAGCGGCACAAAATGTCTAAGCACATAATTGTGTGACGTCAACATTTGAAAAGGCTGTAGATGGAGCTATGAAGAACACTTGTATGTTATGAGTTAGACTGGTGTAAATAAAAATCTGTGTCACACCTGGAGGAGGTTAAATGCAGTGACCATGGTAACCCAGAGAAAAGCACAGAATACATACAAAAGAAAGGAATTTAAACATTCTCTACAAGAAAAATCAACTAAACATAATAAAAGACAGTAATACAAGAAACGAGGGATAAAAATGCTCTAAGATATATTGGAAACAACAAAATGACAGAAAGTCTTTCCTTAATTTCTTTAAATGTAAATGAATTAAACTGTCCAATCAAATGACAGAGACTGGCAGAATGGACTACAAAACAAAAAACAGTATGTCTCAAACAATTGCTGTATACAAGACACTAACTTCTCATTAAAGACACAAACAAGCTGAAAGAGAAAGGGTAGAAAAAGAGGTGATTTTAACAAAGAAAAAACTGAAGCAATTATACAAATACCTAATTGTATGATACATAATATTTTCACATGATACAAAAAAGGTGAATAGCAAAGTCAAAACAGCCCAGGGAATGGAACAGAGCTCAGTGGCAGAGCCCTTGCCTAGCATGTGTGAGGCCCTGGATTCCATCCCTACCACTAAACAAAAGAATTTAAAATACAATACAAACAAAACCTAACCCGAAAGTCCTTTAAATTATAAACCACTGTTTTCTCCATGAAATGACATATTTGCAGAGAACCCTTGGCCACATGTTTCATTTAATCACTCATGTATTTACCTCATCAAGGTGGCTTTCACAGAAAGGAAGATTTATAAAAAAATTTAAATAAAATCACACAAGAAAGTGAAGATGGAACACCAAATTAATCTAAGTAGTAAGCTTTCAAAACCAGACCTAGTTAGAAGTAGAGATAAGAATACAACAACACAAACCTGTGACTACATAAAATTATCGGAATACACTTTTTTCCCATTTAACATGAATTATCACTTATTCCTATCTGTCCTAAGGGGTAAGAAAATACATCAGAAAATGTCCAGAGTATTTTATATAGATTACAATGATTCCATGACAACTGTTTTCATTAGCAGTATAGCTCTACCATCCCTCTGTGTACTTACCATAAACACATATTCTTAATTATTCACTTTCAGTGTTTAAAAAAATATCAGCTCTCTAGCACTACAAATGTGACAGTCAATTCTTTTAACAACTTCTAATCATAAAGGAAAACAATCTTTTTAAATTATAAGAAGTGTGAAGCTGTTTTGAATTTATTATGCTTAAAATAACTTACACTATTTCTAGAACATAAAACATTTAAATTTAAATTCATAGAAACTCTATCTGAATTTTCTAGTTTCCAAGGCATAGGAAAAGAAAGTACTACAGGTAATAAAAAACTGTTTTGATTTCTAACCAAATTGTGCTTTTTAAATCACAATTTATTTAAAACCACTATTTATTTACAATCACAAAGCTGAGACAAAACAAAAACCAACAAAGGCACCCTTATAAAGAGGCCTATGCCATCCTACCAACAGGCAGACTACATGACACACAGCCAGCACGCATTCCCTTTACTCATACCTAAGACACCACATGCAATAAAATGCACTACATGCCTGGGACAAGCTTCACTTACTCTGCAAATTAGGTCGCTTAGAATGTGAAAGGTCGTTCAGTTATTCACCAACTCCCCTTCTCATCAAGAGAGAAAATGCATTCTTTTAAGAAGAAGCGCTCATCTGTGGAAACTTCCTAATTAACTTGGTACAAACCATGTGCAAGATGGCAGTTTTCCACACTGCTTCAGCATTTTAATTGGCAGAAACTGCTTAACGGCCTATTCATAGACCCTTGGTAATTAAGCGAGGGTCAGCCCTAAGACTGAACGAGCCAATCCTGGGGAACAATTGGTTTCCATTACACACAGTACACAGTACACAGCATATTTGGTTTACAGCCGTCTTTGAGCAAAGTTAATGAGGTAGTGGCTCTACCACTATGGGAGATTTATACAGAACAAGTTAACCTTTCTTAATGGTGCAGCAGTCATTAAAAATAATTACTAGCAGGGCATTCTCGCTAACAATTATTAGCATCCATCAGGACATAATTAATTCTAGCTGCATTTCTGACTGCTAATAACCACCTGCAAACCACTAATCAATATTCACTATTAGTAACGTACTTGTTTTCAAAACAAGTACAATTTCCTCTAAGGACTTTCTGAGTGAATAAGCTGTAACTTTCAATATTACTACGTTACACATCTATCAAGATTGTTGTTATACAGACTATGGCAATATTACAACACAGGCAGCTCTAACGAAGAGTTGGGATCCACAGCTGATGTGGAAATAAGACACCAGAACTTTTTAGAAAGCTTTAGAATAAAAAACTGTTGGTTTTCATTCAAAAATGAGACAATCTTGTCCCCATTTTTCCCTGTGCAGAAGAAATGTATTCTATTTACACGAAGTTTCCTTCCAATCTCCCCTTTTCAGGTCCAGGTACTGGAGGCATGTGCCTTGTGCTCCTCAGCTACAAGGAGGAGCACGCAGTCAGGAAGGCAGACCTGTCACCCTGCCACCCGAGAGAGAGCTTTCTGGCTCTGTCCCCACTGCTCAGCACTCTGGCCCTGCCTGTCTGTCTCACAAGACCATCAGCCTCTCTGGGCCTCCTTTTCCTCACCCCACTGGAAACAAAAGTGCCCACTGCGTGGGCTTAAAAAATCAAGTGAGCTACGTGTAGCAGGGCACGCGTGTAATCTCAGCCCTTAGGAGGCCAAGGCAGGAGGAGGGTCTGAGCCCAGGAATCTGACACCAGCCTGGGCAGCGTAGCAAGACCCATCTCAAGAATGAATGAATGAATACAGAAAATATCCTTGTAAAGGTATTTAGTTCAGTGTGTGGTAAGGGCCCAATAAGTACAGCCTATTATAATTAATCCATTTTGAAGTTACTTTCCCAATAAAAAATTAACCTAAATTTATTTATTTTTTCTTTTTTTGCGATTCTGGGGATTGAACTCAGGATCTTGCTCTTGCCAGGCCAGTGCTTATTCCACTGAGCTATATCCCCCGCCCCTAACCTAAATTTAAAATGTAGGTGCCCAGGAAACTTCACCTTGAATATACAATGTGTTCTTTAAAGCTTTAGGAGTATCTCCAGCCTGTAAAACTCTTACGTGCTGGAATCTGATATTCCCAAACACTTACTCCAATGCTATGAAACTTTTTAAAATTCTGTTCTTTCAGTCCTTCATGGATAGCATTTTAATTACTCTGGTTAGTGCTCCTAGGGCTACTACCTCTCAGGCAACACAAGCAGAACTGTGTTCATTACTATACATTCATGGTAACCCATCAACGGTTTCACAAATGGTGAAGTCGTTCATGAAAGCCCCACATGTCCTGAAGGCATTTTACTACTGGTGTCACAGCAACAACGATGGGAGTTCACTGGCTGCCTTCCAACAAGCACCACCCTTGGATTCTACCTGGCAGTGTGGGAGCCTGTCATTAACCAATTCACTCCCTAGATTAAGCATGAGTGCTTGCTTTATGTCCAAAGCTGTCTGTACAATGGCATTAGGGTTACAGAGATTAAAAGCTCTGGTCACACCTCAAAACAGCTGAAGTCCAACCAAAACACGCTAAGCCAGTTATCTGCAGCAGAATGAAGAGAGCTTGCAGTGAGTCAGGAAGGAAAGCTAAAGCACAGGACAGCAGTAAGTCAGGCCAGAGGGGCTGAAGCCTGAGCTGCATCGTGAGGAAGAGAGTGACAGAAAAGGCATCATCTACTGTCAGTAGATGGCTCAAGGCATGGCTGAAGACAGGAGAGAGATGGGAATGAAGGCGAAAATTGGAAGGCAGAATGCAGGTCTCATGTAGGGAAGGCCCATAGGCCACAGCCAGGGCAGAACCTTGTGAGAAAGCGGCATAGGGCAGTGATGCAGGAGAGGAGGCCGCCATAACATCCAGCAAGCTCTCAAATGCAGAGGAAAGCACTAGTACTGTAGATAGCCAGAAGTACTAACACTGTAGACGGTAGCAGAGCTCACAAAGTCACGCCAGATTTACCTACACCGAGAACGCGCTGTCTTGGGAGTTTTCATCCCAGAAGTCTTTCAGGGTCTGCAGGTTCTGTCACTTATTGGGCTTGGGAACTGTGGGAGAGTTACTTAACTTCTGTATACCTCAAAACTATTTAATAGATAGTTTCCTTATTCATTAAAAAAAAAAAATCACAAAACATCAGGGTTATTCCTAAACTTTAGTGAGAAAAAACGCACATAAAAACTCAGCACATAGAGATGAAAGGGTAAACACCAGCTAGAATCCTGCCACTACCATGTCCTCCCATGAAGAAGGGTGCCACCAGCCGCTTCACGAGACCTACATGAGAGGACGTGGCTAACACAGTGCCTGCAACGTGTATTAGTCAGGTAAGTGAAAAATAACAGATTAACTAAACGTTAACTGTCACCAAATTTTATACCAGAGCACTGCATTCACATTCTAGAAGATAAATCTGGTTTAAGTGCTACAGTCATCGTGCAGGGGGAAAAGGCACACAGGCAGAGAGGGTAATGAAGTTACCTGAAAATCGAAAACTAAGGTTATGATAGGATCGAGTTGAAACAATTTTAGGAGACAGACTGGACTTCAGAGCTGATTACGCAAGCAAGGGAAAAAGAGAAGAGCAAGGACAAAGCCACAGACCCCGCACCCCATCAAAACGAGCTGGGATGGCGCCTGAGACTCGGTTAGAGGTGCACAAGTTTATGCAGAGGAAGCTTCGAAGCATTACAAGAAGAAATCTGTTCGCAGCACTATGGAGCCCCAAGCAGCCTGACATGGCGTGGGAAAAGCCGAGGAAAGCTTAAAAGTGGCACCGAGCGGACCCCAGTGCAGCTCTCCAGAGCAAACGGGGCTGCAGCGCAGAGCCAGCTGGCTACGTTTCGGAGACATTCCTGGAGTTCAGCCACACTGATTCCCTTTTTCATTTCTTCTAACGTTTAATCATCTTTGGTTTCAGCGGAGGCCCCTAACCTGCTGGAGACTAAGTTGCCATCACACCAAATAACTTTGTGCAGGGGCTCCTCTCTTTACGTCTACTCATCAAGAAGGCTGCATTTCTGAACCCTCTCTCCCTCTTAACCCAGCTCTCCACCCTCCACAGGGAAGCGCCCTCCACCAGAGAGAAGCCAAGGCGCTGTGCCCCTCCTGTCTTCTCCACGGCTTTCTACATGTGGACACCTAAACTGCTTAAGGCAATTCGGAGTCTACACAAACTGCACTCTAGCTGCACTGCAGTTTGAAAGAGAAGCACAGGCACTGCAGTGCTTTGAGAAGAACAGAACTTCAATTTCTTTCTTACCTGAGGCCCCTACGTTTGCCTTATCTTCAGGAATGAGATGCTTCTCCTTATTTAAATCTTCAACTAGAAGTCTGTCAAAATGCTCGATGCAGAGTCTGCTGTCAATCTGGTAGAGCAGCGCAGGGCACAGGTACGTGAACAGTGCAGGGGAGATGGGAGTGTTGGCTCCGTGACCGAAGTGTTTCAGCAGCTGAGTGCCGTTGAGACACTGCAAGGAAACCCACCATGAGCGCTGAAAGGAGGCCTTTAGAGCTATGCAAATGATATACACAAATCACTGTATAAAAACAATCCTAAACGTTACTGGAAAATAGTGTATAGCACACAGGTATCAAACCCAAATAAAGATTTTTTACAGGCAATGATGATAAGGATACACTCAAGTACACCAGTCCAAATTCTTTTTTTTTTTTTTCGGTACTGGGGATCGAACTCAGGACCCTGCGCTTGCTAGGCAGGCACTTATTCCACTGAGCTATATCCCCAGCCCAACCAGTCTAAATTCTTAAGACATCTTATGGATTTAAATCATTTTTCCACATATAAAAGATCATGACTCATGTCTGTAGCCAAGAGTCTATGAGGAGAAAAATAATTTCCCTACTAAAGTGCAATCACCAATGACTCCAAATTAGTAACACAGACATTTTCACCAGCAAAAGTGCTCACAACCAGAGCACCCGCCTAACATGCCACAGACCTTGGATTCAACGCCCAACGCAGCAGCAACAACAGAATCTATTAAGAAAAAAAGATGAATGCCATACCGAGGAGCTCCAGTCCGAAGTGATGAGGGAGACCAGACCGGAAGGCAAAAAGAGGCAGCTTCCTCTAGTACCTTAAAACTAAAGAGCAGGCATGCGGCTGCCCACCACAGGAAGGCTCCCTCAGGGAGGGCAAGGTGGTGACCTGGGCCCCTCCATGCATGCTTGTTCACTGACTGGTGTCCGTACTACTGACTTTGTCTATGGCCCAAACTAAGACAAAACAACAACGAAGAAACACTAAATGGCAAAGAACAAAGTCAGAACCCACAGAGACACAAAATGATTCTTCTCAGGTATCAATGACCCTGCCCCGCCACACCACTCAAGACACAAAACCTTCTCAGAGCCCCTGAGCTGTCAGCGTGGCTCACCAAGGACCACGCCAGCCTGACACAGGGAGCGTGGACAGCAGGAGCTTGGCCTTACCAGGGAGGGCTCCAGGATGGCACCAGGTCACAGACGCACCCCTGAAAGTCACACGGGTCTCTGCAGTATTGTAAAATCAGTGTTCATAAAATGCAGTATTTGATAAGGTAGCAGGGAAGAAACACCAAACTGTGTGCTCAGATGGGGACAGGGTCAGTAGGAGGTCACTTCCATGTGTGCTGCTGCTCTCTGGTCACATGAGCAAGACACACACTCAACAGCTTTCCCGAACGTGGGTAAAAATGATAAAACTCAGCGTACCATTAAAGGTACACGTTGGTATACCTTAATGCGACAAAAGTTAATGTGCCTAAGGCCACTTCTTAAAAACCAAGAAGGATCAATCAAACATGAGGTGTACAGGAGTACGAAAACTCAGGAGGCACACAGCACCTTCTCCTTTCCACTTCAGTCTCATGAACACACGCCATGTTCACCTCGCATCTGGCAAAAGCCTGAGGAAAGACCAAGCTCCTCCCTCCGCAGGCCCCACAGTCTCAAGAGAGAGCCCACCCAGCACACAACCAAACACCTGGAACTAAAATGGTGACGGAACCACTTTACAGCTGACTCCCAGCGCCTCCTTGAGAGGCCGGGTCAAGTAACACAAAGTGCTCATTTGTAAATATCTAGAAACCAGCCTAAGGTAACAGTGAAAAATAACTTGGAGAGTCAAATAACTCATATGAACATGGTAAAATGCAGAGCTAAAATAAGGAATATTTGTTTGGGGATTTTTTTACATCTTTCGAGACAAGGTAGTGCAAGCTGGCTGTGAATTCACTATATTGTCCAGGCTGGCCTTGAACTCACAATGATCCTCTGGCCTCAGCCTCCCAAGTGCTGAGAATACAGGCATGTGCCACCACCTGGCAGGAATGTATTTTCTAACTATGTGTAAGCACATAGTTTTGAGGGACCCAACTTGAGAATACAAGGAAGAATACAAGTCACACTGACTTGGGCTACTTAATACTTCTGTCAGGAACGTTATCTGATGGTCCCCACATAAACATGGGAAGCAAGTCAACATATGACTGACTAAGCCAGGTGTGGTGGCTCATGCCTGTAATACCAGCACTTGGGAGGCTGAGGCAAGAGGATAATTGCAAGTTTCAGACCAGCCTGGGCTACACTGAGCTCAAGGCCAGCTAGAACTGTATAGTGAGACCCTGTCTCAAAAATGCCAAAAAAAAAAAAAAAAAAAAAATCAAAATATGACTGACAATTCCATGGGCAACCTTTATTTTTATTCAGAACAGTACAGGGACTAATACAAATTACAAAGCAGCATGAGACGTCCAATGGAAATTTACCTCATGGTGATGGTCATCCTCACCGTGGTCTTTGTGACTAGCAGCTGAATACACCGCACTGTTTTTCACATGCGGTGCTTCTCGCTTGCGTGCATGCCGAAGCTCACCGTTGTCGTCTGGTGCATGGTCCTGATGACCGTGCCCAGGGTCATGACCGTTGTGCTCTGAGTGGGCGTGGGAATGGCTGGGGTTATGTACTCGATCGGGCTTGTGCACCCGATTATGCTCATAGGGTTCGCCCTGGGCATGGGCAGGAGGGAGGCCTGGAGTAATGACCTCTGAGTTCTCGTTATTCTTCCTCCCTTTGTCCTTCCGTCCTTTCCGTGGCTTGAGCTCTGCCGGCTCCTGTGTCTTATTGGCCTCTGTGGACAGCATGTGGCTTGGCTCTCCTCGCTGCCCACGGGTGGCAGAGTCATTCCGGATGTGGCGAGTGCTGTTGTGGTCGAGGTGATGGTGTGGACGATGGTGGTGACGGGGGCGGTGGCTGTGGTCGTGGACGTGTTTGTTGTCAGACCTGGTGGACGCTTCCCGGGTCTCCTTCTCAGGGTCACACTTGTGGTTTCTCCGTGCTGTCACGGTGGTCACAGTTTGGTTGTCGGGGTTTAGTGGCCCGTGAGTGTGCTGGTGGCTGCGTGAGTGAGAGTGCCTGCCCTCCTGGACGGCCAGCATGTCCAAGTGAGAGACGTGATCGTGGCCCAGATCCTCATGACTGATCTCCACCACTCTGATCTCTCCCAGGCCCAAGTTTGTTAAAAGTTTCTCCAGACCAAAAAAGGATAATCTTCCGTTTTCACCATAACGGTCAAAGAGTCTTTCAATATAGTATCTTTGCTCACTCTCAGCATCCTGCAGGGAGAACCTGCTGGGCTCAGGCTCCGTCACCCCGCGGTGGTGTCTATGCAGCTCCTCGGGGCCGTGGCCGTGTTCTTCGTGGCAGTGGCTGCAGTGATGGGAAATGAAGGTCAGCAGGCAGATGAGGCAGAACTTCGTGTGTACGTGCACCTTCATTTCTGCTTCTCCTGCTGAGATGGACAGACAAACGTTAGTCTACACCAGAGCACACGCCAAGTACTCAGAGTCACCAGCAGTCACCAGTCCACAAGGGCAAGGCCTTACCCTGTTTCTTGCATAGTTGTAAATTATTCTTTCCTTTCCTGATTCCCTGTAAAAATGGTCCTTTTTAGCTGGGTGGGGTGGAGCACACCTGTAATCCCAGCTACTAGAGAGGTTGGGGCAGAAGGATTGAGCTTGGGGGCTGGGCGAACTTAGTAATACGCTGTCTCAAAAAATAAAATGGTATAGGTGTAACTAAGTAACTGCTAGTATTGTTCGCTCCCAAAAAAGGAGGTATGGACTTTTAACTAATCATAATAGTATACAGCCCTTCAAATTAACCAGTACACACTGCTCAGAACTCAAAGTCTACTGATTCTAAGTAAAACACTAGTCTATGTCCATCCATTTATACAAGGATTACTGGCTGCATTCCTATCTGGGTCTATATTTTTAAAAAAGTTTACTGATCTCTGCCCATGGAGGAACTTGTCAGTAAAATAAAGCAAGAAGATATAAAAATGATAAAATGAATAAGAATTAGAAAAAAATCGAACTGTCATTACTTACAAGTGGCAGACTTTGATATATAGAAAATCCAAAAGAATCTCTAAGGTTAATTTTGTACTATTGCTAGATATGAGAATAATGGCCTAAATCAGTTCTATTTTTATATGTCAGAAAAATTAAAGAATGGAAATGACAAACAGTACTACATATAAGAGCAAATAGAAAGAACTAAGCCTAACAACAGATGAACAAGACCTTTGCACAGAAAGGTACCACATGTTAAAGCCCTCCACAGATGGCTGCAACATTTTTATAACTGAATCGCAGCTCCAATGCAATCCGAAAGTCTTGGAAGAGGAGCAAGAACAGCCGAGATGCTCTTGATGGAAAGATGGAGCCCTTGCCCTACTACTTATGAAAGACAGTGTGGTATTTGCTACAAGAACAATATAGACCTAAAGAACAAAATAAGAGTCTAAAAACAGGAAAGGGTACTTTTCATTGCTGGCTGGTCAATGATATTTCCATCTAGAAGAAAAATAAATAAAACTTGACTCCTACAAAAATCAATTACAGATAGACTGTGAACCTAAATATGAGACAATAAATATTAAAAGAACTGTGCTGTCCAATATAGTAGCCCTAAAGTAGCAATATGGAGATTTAACTCTGAATCAACCAAAATTCAATGAAAAATTCAGCTTTTCAGTTACCTTAGCCACATCTTAAATGTTCAATGTCACACAGAGCTAATGGTCACCATCTCAGATTGCAGATTATGGCATATGTCTTTCATCATACACATCATCCATAATCTGCAGATAAGTACACTTCTAGAATCCAGAAATACAGTCAGCCTATTATATACTTCATAAGTTTTCTAGAACAGGTGAAATTAACTTCCTACCAGTCTAGTTAACACTTTACATGTGAAACTTATTAGCAAGTCAGTTTACGCTGCTTCAATGCTACGATGTTCAAATAGGCATGTATCGTACAATTACTGCGACTCAGACTCAGTGTACTTCAAGTGCCCAGTAGCTGCATGTGGTTGCTGACTGCTGCTAGGGGAAAGTGCAGATTTGTATGTATCTGGGAAACTAATTCTAAGGCCTTCGAGGTCAGACCCAGCTGGAATGGTGGTGAAGGCCTCCAACCACAGCTGCTCTGGAGGCCAGGGCCTGAAGCTCGCAGGCGCAGACCCAGCATGGGCGATGTGACCAGAGCCTGTGCGGAAGTAGAGTTCTAGAAATGAAGGGCATGTGGCTCAGTGGCAGAGCTCAGTGCTGGGCCTAGAGTGCACGGGCCATGGCTCCAATGCCCAGCACTGCAGAATGAGTAAGTGAACCAAAAAGGCAAGCCACGGGGTGGGGAAAGACTATCACAGCGTGCAATCAAGAATTTTTTAAGAAACCCATTACTGAGAAGCATAAGAAAAGATGTTCAATCTCAGTCATGAGGAAAATCTAAATTAAAAGCAAGGTTAGATACTCTTAACAAACACACCCAAAAGACTACAATGTAAATGACTGCCAATAACAAACGCAGGCAAGGATGTAGAGTCACGTGGAACTCACATACGGTGACAGTGGAGAGTGCACACTTTCAGGAAAACTCTTTTCCATGCTATGACAAAGGATGATATCCACTCACATGCACACTGCTCCCGAGCATGCACACATTCACAGAAATGTACCTATGTGGACCCCAGAAGACATCAACAGGAATGTTCCCACGGTTGCTAGTCCTCATGCCCCAGGCCAGAAAGAAAACCTCCGTTCACCAACAGCCATGTGAGTACACGAGACAGAACGCACAGGACACCACACGGGAAGCGAAGTGCAAGTGCAGCTTCAGGCATCCGCTGAGTTGAGTTTCTGGCCACGAGATGGAGGAAGGTGAGGAGCACCAAAGCAAACCATAAATGTAGTCACATTTAAAGTTAAAAATGAGCAAAACTAGACCAAGATACTGACTACTTTTTTGCAATTAAGCTAGAAGATGGTAACTGGGAAGAGACTACACTGCAGGGGGTCAAAACGCTCTTTCCTGAGTTCTTAGCAAACAGGTCACTGGGCTCTGTGAACTTCCTGACACATCAGGTTTTAACAACGAGGCCTTTTTTAAAAGTTCTGGAGGCTGAGTCCAGGACCATGAGTATGTCAATCACATACTCTGCCACTGATCTATACTCCCAGTGGTAAAAGCACAGTAAAAGTCAAATTTTCTCCAATGAAAACCAATGAAAAAATGTATTTACATAGAAAATTATACAGTTCCTGGAAATGAGCAGAGTAAGAGAATAAGGCATATGAAGTCATTAAAAGCAAAATTCTTAAGACATCATTGAAACACAGGAAAGTTCAGAAACTATATACAAATTTAATTAAAGGCCAAGGAACGAGTGTGAGTGAGAGACTTGATAAGCAAAAGTTCTTATGAAAAAAACAAATAAATACAACCAAAAACATCCAGATTAGTAACATTATGGCCTTTTCATTATATCACGCAGGTACACTAACTAAAATCATGGAATTGGCACAGGGCCAGAAAACCAAGCCAGAGAGCAGAGCAGAGTTCTGAGAGCGGATCAGTGCTACTGTCTGTGCAAATGGCCCCCCTTCACACCACACAGGAGTCAGCTCTGAAGGGAAGACCTGTATGTCAAGAGCCCAGTCCCTAGCAAGCTTTGGAAGAACACACAAAAGAATGTCCTTGTGACTGGAGTTAGGAAAAACTTTTTAAACACAAAACACAATACTAAAAAGAAGTAATTTTGATTGATATAACTACATTCTTTAAAAATTACAATAAAGAGTGCCATAAACAAAGCTTATGACAAGCCATGTACTAGAGGATAAGTAAATAATGCATATAGAAGATCAGTTTCACAATACACAAAATGTGCATTAGTAAGGAAAAAACTCTAATGTTAATTACATAGACAACGAGAAAAAAGATATACATAGACAGGCTGACCCCAAAATATGGCATGTGCTCAAATAATAGTAAAGAATATTAAAGTAGAAGATATAATGCTATCCATCCCTTCAAAAAAGACTCCCCTTTCCTTCAAACACACTTATCCCATCACATGAGCCGCTTTCTGAGGCAATTCGGGAAGCTCTCTCTCATCTTCACCAGGGGAGATCAAAAATATGCTGACTGCTTCTTCCGAGTGCTATCCAATAGAAAGGCAGGCTTGTGACCCAACTTAGGTACCAGAAAGTTAAAGTGACCAAGAAAGGTTATCAATTCAGGGTATGAAGGAGGCCCAGACATTGCAACTAAAAATCATAAACACAAAACTTGGTTACTAATAATAATCTAGACAATGTAAATCAAGATAATGCTCCAAGGCACAAACAGGAGATAGTAACAACACTGCCACTGAGATGGAATGATACTAGCAAACAGGCTGGCAGGTGTGAGTACCACGTTGATATGAACACATTTTATAGACCTCATCTTCTTTTAGCTAAACTTGCATTTGGGCGCAAGGGAACAATCTGAAGAATCTTTACTGCAGTACTTTTTTCAAATGGGAACTACCCCGTACCATGATGCTTTGGTTCCAAGTAACAAATTCTCAATGAAAGCTAGTTAAGGCCAAGAAAATGTCCATATAAAAGGAGCCCAGAGAACGGATGATTTGTTACAGTATCTAACACCCGATGGCTCACGCTCACCCATCCTGGGTCTGTCCTGTCCCCGCATCTCAAGGGATTATAACAGCAGTAGCTACCACTGTCATAGTCACTCCGTGCTTACTACCCAAACAGATGTAGTTTTCTTCCTTTTCAGGTGGGGAGGAGTCTTCCCTTCAAGTCTCCTCCAAGTGATCCCTTATATATTTTTCATTGGATCTGTATCACACGCCCAGGCCAAGACCAAACACCAGTAGAAGAAAACTGTGCTTGACTAAAGCTGATTAACATTTGCTTTCCTAGGTATGTGTACTGGGACTCAGGCGAGTCCCAACAGTAACAGCCCTGGAGAAAAGGAGGTGCAAAAAAACTGGCAACTGGATTATTAGTTTGTCCATTGAAAGCTAATCTATCAGTGAAACAACAGATAAAATACGGTACATGACATAACCACTGTGGTTACACTGTGTGTGGGAGGGAGCATATATTCACATGCATAAAACATAAAAGGTAAATTGCCAGCCAGGGGTGGAGGCACGTGCCTGTAAGCTCAGCCACTCGGGGTGTGGGGCTGAGGAAGGAGGCATACAAATTTGAGGTCAGCTGGGCAATTACTGAAACTCAGTGTAGTGCCCCCCAAAGGGCAGTACAGAGACAGCTGCTGTATCACTCATACACAATTTAGCACTCCCAAACTGCCTTCCGTTTGGATCTGCTGTGCATGTACACATTTGTAGCAATACTGTTGGAGAGACATACATGGAGATGATTAATCACTAGAGAGTTGCCGTACAGGTCTATTTAACTGCATCTGTCATATTTTATTTCTTTAGAAGACAGAGGAGGGCTGGGGATGTAGCTCAGCAGTAGAATACCTGCCTGCTAATCACGGGGCCCCTAGGTTGGATTCCAGCCTGCACATGAATGGATGAACAAGCTGAGGCGAAGTGACAAGGCCTTCACCATTCTTCTGCGCCCGCCGTAAGTTTGATACCCCCCGACCTGTACCTGTGGTTAATCCCGCAGTGGGATCACAGGGAATGAGAAATGGAGACTACTGAAGCTTGTCCAGAGAGCCAGGGCTGACAAGGGTTTCATCTGTCCTCGTGAGTCTGAAGCAAGCTACTCATGCTTCAAAGTCTCTGGTCATACCAAAAAAGTACCAAACACTCCTATTTATTTTAAATGGTGTTTCTGTTGAGTGACTATTATGATTATCCACTTAAATTAGACTGAACTGCATGTGGCATGTATGGCTTAGCAATTTTATGGACAAGTACTCCATAAAATATATTTAATTTTAAAGCTGCATTAAGTTTGAGAAGTTTTTTAATCCAAGTATTTCAGTTTCTTATACAGTCTCACCGGTAGAGTCACCATTATTTATTTATTTCATTTCTTGAGACAGGGTCTCTCTATGCAGTTTCAGGCTGTCCCTAAAATCACTGCATAGCCCAGGCTGGCCTCCAATCCTCGGTCTCAGCCTCCGAGTGCTGGAATTACAGGCATGTGCCACCAAACCCAGTTTCAGTCACCATTTAAAATACATCAGTTTTAGTTGTGCACTGAAGAACATGCAAGACCAACTCACTAGTGTGCAAGAGGGTGCACACTCAGCCCCAGAGCAGGGCTATCTCGCCTGCGGCACATCGGGATCCCAAGGTTTGCTCAGGGCACTGTCACCACCGCAGATGGGTGTTGGAGGTGCAGGTGGACACACACATGCTCACAACCTCAAGGGGATGAGTCCTGGACAAACTCGAGGTGGTATACTTGACATTCATTCAAACTGTCGCTGGTGGCTCTTTGTTTAAGGTACTTAATTTCTTGTGAAGACTGTAAATATCTTGAGTCTCCTAACTCTTTCAGCAAAGGAACACTGGAGGAATGGACACAGGGACACAAACACTACTCAGGGATACTCTAAAACCTGGCTGGTTTTTCTCAGGTAATCATTCAGAAACCCTGCAACTTTAGACCGATTACAACAGATGTGTGCCTGAGGGCACGTATGCTTGCAGTCTCAGCTGTTCAGAAGCTGAGGTGAGGGGATCCCATGAGCTTACCAGTTCAAAACCAGCCTGTGCAACACACGGAGGACCTGTCTCAAACAGAATAAATAATCCCTTGGATTAAGTATGCTTCTGTTAGCACAGGCTCAGCAGCTATTGTAGAGATTTCTCCCAACATGTAACAGTTTAAGAAATAAGCAAATTTTGCCTAGTGTGGTGGCATAACCCTGTAACCAGAGCTACCTGGTGCTACACATCAAGAGGACAGCAGGTTCAAGTCCAGCTTGGTCAACCTGATGAGACCATGTCTCAAAGTAAAAATCAAAAAGGGCTAAGATGTTGCTAAATGCAAAAGCCCTAGGCTTAATACCCAGCATCCCCACCCCCAAAAGCAAAATTTTCCTCTCAAAAACAGCCAAAGATGATGGGTTCCGGTCTCAGGGCAGCTTGGCTCCAGGTATTCTAGGCCACAGAGCCTTACATGGATGGATGTTGGTTCAGCCAATGGGAAAAGAGAAAGGGAGGTTCAGGTCCGGGAATTTCACCTTCAGCAGCAGGTGAAGTGGAGGTGCCCTGATCCTTCTCCGCAACCCGGCGCAGCGCTCCCCCTCATGGCCTCACTTGGGTGGGAGGCTGGGAACAGCCGCACCTGCAATTTCTCTAGCTTCCCAAGCATTAGCAGAATTGACTCCTTTCGTACCCAACAGCACATAGAGCATCTTGAGTGTGGAGACAGAAATAGTGGAAATATTTCCTAAATCAATATCCCATTAAATCTTGTATTAACCTTGACAGGGTCAGCTTTGCCTTAGCCAAAATGCTCTTGTTCATCATTTGTTTTGGAGCTTACTGAGTTTTGTGGATTCAAAAATGTTAGTTTTGTAATTGAGAGTCCTTTTTCAATTTGGCAAACATACACTGAGCTACCCCCTCAAGACTTCTACAACAGAGGGTTTGGTCCGCGCCCTGTGGAGAATGCAGTCAAAGGAAGTGAAGGAGCACGTGGGCACGGACCAGCTCGGGAACAAATACTACCATATCCCGCAGTACACGAACTGTAGAGTGAGATTAAAAATTACCTTATTGCAAAAGTGAGGGCATCATCAAATTTTTATGGGGAGAACTTCCGGAAAGATGGCTACCAGGTGAGCAGCAAAACAAAGATCCTCCCTGATAGAGAATTCCAGCTCAAGACAGGCTCGGCGCGTGCAAGTGCCAGGACTGCGGCCACGAAGTTCAAACTGAACATGTTGCTCTGCGCTGCCCGGGCCACAGCGCGCGTGGGCCTGTAGCGCTGGGCGCCTGAGGGGCTGGGCGTGGCGCACTGGCAGCAGCTCAACTGGGTCCGTGCACCCCCAGGGGGCCCACGGCGGGCCAGAGCCTCCCGCCTCCCGAGCCTGCGTGGCTCGCCGGCGGCTGCGGCCAAACATTGGCTTTTTGGCGGCTGTAGCGTGGGGCAGACTCCGAGCCCGCGCTCCTCGGGCAGGCTGCGCTAATCCAGGCTGTGGACCGGGGTCCCGCTCTGGTCCCCGTCCCTGCTGCCGGCGCCCTCCTGGGCCCGCAGCCCGCGGGCACTGCGGCGGCTGCAATCGGTGACCCCTGCGAGAGCACCGAGGAGACAAAGAAGCGCCGGGGAGCGGCGGATTGTGGGCAAAGCACGAAATATCAGCACTTTGGGATCTTCCTGCCTGCACTGATTCCGAGACAGGTGAGCTGATTGCATGCGGAGACTGACCTGATCACTGAGTGGGGGAGGAGCTCGGCCCCCATGACTGCAGGGATCCCTGGGCGGGCTGGGAGCTGTTTACATGCTCCGGCCAGGACTCTGGGTAAGGAGTAGCTCAGCCCACAAACCAGCATCTCAGCAGCCTTTTGAGAGGAACCCTTAGCAGAAAGATTAAGGGACATTCCCCCGAAGAGAAGGAGCCATTGGAGCAGGCTTTGCAATGGACCTTTGCCTGGTAAACTGCCTGGGTAATTTATAGCTCAGTAGTTTGAATCTGATACCCAAAAATGGGAAGACAGAAAAACAAAACGCAGTTTCAGAACTCAACCCCACCCAGAACAAGTCCTAGATGCGAGGATATAGGGGAACCAGAAAGCCACATACCTGCAAGTTCTGAAACGATTGCATTCGAAATAAAGAAACATCTCCAACAGGCCATAGAAGAGATTAAAGCAGAAAAAAGCCACATACCTGCAATTTATGAAACAATTACGTCTGAAATAACATAACAACTTCATCAGGCCATAGAACAGATTAAAGCAGAAATTAGTCACATACCTGCAATCTTGGAAATGATCACATCCGAAGTAAAGAAACAACTCCATCAGGCCACAAAAGAGATTAAAGCAGAAATATTCTCTCAGACAAAAAATGAACTGAAAACCATAATGGAAGAAATGGTCCGCACACACAGAGAAGAAATAGATAAAAGAATAGAAAAAATAGGAAACAAATGGAAACGTTACAAGAGCAGTTTAGGAATGAATTACCACGAATGAAACAGATCCAAAGAGATGGCCAGGAATTCAAAATTTCCTTTGAAAGCTGGCAAAACTGCTTAAATGAAGCCGAAGATAGAATTTCAGATCTTGAAGACGGCATGGCAGCTAATGACCGTGAAAGGAAGGATCTCATAAAGTCATCAAGGATCCAAGAAAAATCAATCCAACAGCTGCAAGATGAGGCAAAAAGAAATAATATTCGACTTATAGGAGTTAGTGAAACAGCAGGAGACAACACAAATGATATAAAAAGAATATTTGCTGAAATAATAGCAGAAAATTTCCCAAACATGGTAAAAGATACTGAAGTACAGTTAATCAAGGCATATAGAACCCCAACCAGCCATAACCCAAACAAAACCGCACACAGACATGTAATAGTCAAGATCCCAGACATCCAGCAAAAGAACACAATATTAAAAGCTGCTAGAGAAAAGAAACACATCACCTATTAAGGAAAGCCCATCACAATCACAGCAGACTTCTCAACGGAAACCATGAAATCAAGAAGAGCTTGGAGTGAGGTATTACAGATTCTGAGACAAAACAACTTGCAACCCAGACTGATGTATCCTGCAAAACTCTCCTTCAAATTCAATGGAGAAATAAAATATTTCCATGACAAAGAACAACTGAAGAACTTCAGGAGTGCCAAACCAGCATTGCAAAAAGCACTAAAAGATATTCTAGACAGAGAAAAAAGTGACCACAATCCCAAGAACAACAATAGAAATAAACCCTCAAACAGAACAAGTAAACAGACAGCAAAAGAAGGAAAACAACAACAAGTAAATAACATGACTAGAATAAGCCAACATATAACCATTATAACCCTTAATGTAAATGGCCTCAATTCACCAGTCAAAAGGAAAAGATTGGCAGAGTGGATTAAGGAACACAATCCAACGATATGCTGTATACAGGAAACACATTTTACTCACAAGGAAATCCACAGGCTAAAAGTTAAAGGATGGAAAACAATTCTCCATGCAACAGTTCCCCAGAAAAAGGCAGGGGTAGCTATTATGTTTACAGACAATGTAAACTTCAAACCAAAAACAATCAAAAGAGATAAAGAAGGCCATTACATACTAGCTAGGGGAAACCTGCAAGAGGAAGAGGTAACAATTCTAAACATTTATGCACCAAACAATGGAGCACAAAACTTTACAAGTCAAATCTTAAAAGACGTGAAAAATCAAATAACTAATAACACTATTGTAATAGGGGACCTAAACAACCCTGACGCAAAGAGACAGGTCAACTGCACAGAAACTCAGCAAAGAAATAACAGACCTGAACCAAAAGTGTGAACAAATGGACTTAGTAGATGTATACAGAGTGTTCTACCTCACAACATCAGAATACACATTTTTCTCAGCTGCACATGGGTCTTTCTCTAAAATTGACCACATTCTAGCCCATAAAGCATATCTACCTAAATGCAAAAGAACTGAAGTTATCCCATGCATATTATCGTACCACAGTACAATGAAATTGGAAATTAATGACAAAGAGAACCCCAAAAACCGCATAAATGCTTGTAAATTAGACAACAACCTACTGAATAACCGATGGGTCACACAAGAAGTTAAAGAAGAAATTAAAAAATACCTATAAATAAATGAAAATGCAAGTGCAACCTACCGGAATCTGTGGGATGCAATGAAAGCAGTCCTCAGAGGGAAATTTATAGCAATGAACCCATATACGAAGAAAACAGAAAGAGAGCAAATAAATAGCCTAATGCTACACCTCGAACTCTTAGAAAAAGAGCAACAGCCAAAGCAAAAGCCCAAAGAAGGGAGGAGATTATAAAACTCAGGGCAGAAATTAACGCAACTGAGATGAAGAAAACTCTACAAAAAATAAGTGAATCAAAGAGCTGGTTCTTCGAAAGAATAAATAAAATTGATAAACCCCTAGCCAACCTTATCAAAAAAGAAGGGATAGAACACAAATTCATGCAATAAGGAATGAAAAGAATGAAATCACTACAGATCCCACAGAAATCCAAAAGATCATTAATACCTACTTTGAAAATCTGTATTCCCATAGGATAGAAAATTCAGAAGAAATGGACAGATTCCTAGAAAGGTAAAAATTACCAAAATTGAATCAGGAAGACGTAAAAATCCTGAACAACCCAATACCAATTAATGAGATTGAAAACGTCATTAAAAACTTACCAACAAAGAAAAGCCCAGGCCCTGATGGATTCACAGCAGAATTCTATAAAACATTCAGAGAAGATTTAATGCCAACACTCCTCAAACTCTTCAACAAAATCAAAAAGGAAGCAACTCTCCCTAACACATTTCTGAAGGCAAGTATTATACTGATACCAAAAGCAGAGAAAGACTCAACCAAGAAAGAGAACTATAGGCCAATCTCTCTAATGAACATAGATGCAAAGATACTCAACAAAATACTAGCAAATAGATTACAGCGAATCATAAGGAAAATTATACACCACAACCAGGTAGGATTCATTCCAGGAATGCAGGGATGGTTCAATATTCGCAAATCAATTAATGTAATACAGCATATGAATACAGCCAAAGACAAAAACCACGTGATCATCTCAATAGATGCAGAAAAGGCTTTTGATAAAGTCCAACATGCATTCATGTTAAAAACCTTAGAAAAAAAAGGAATAGATGGTCTCTACCTCAATCTGATGAAAGCCATCTACAACAAACCAACAGCCAACATCATACTAAATGGACAAAAACTGAAAACTTTCACTTTAAATGAGGAACAAGACAAGGATGTCCATTGTCACCACTCCTATTCAACATAGTTCTGGAAGCACTAGCCAGAGCAATTAGACAAGAGAGAGAAATAAAAGGAATAAGGATAGGAAAGGAAGAAGTCAAACTATCACTATTTGCAGACTACATGATACTATACATGGAGGACCCCAAAGACTCCACAAGAAAACTCGTGGAACTAATTGACAAATTCAGCAGCGTAGCTGGATACAAAGTCAACACCCAAAAATCAATAGTATTCCTATACACGAACAAACAGACTGAGAGAGAAATTGAGGAAACCATATCTTTTACAATAGCAACCAAGAAATTGAAATACTTAGGAATCAATCTAACAAAGAATGTGAAAGATCTATTCTGTGAAAACTACAGTACTCTGAAAAAAGAGATCGAAGAGGATTTCAATAAATGGAAAAACATACCCTGCTCATGGTTAGGAAGAACCAACATTGTGAAAATGGCCACATTACCAAAACTGTTGTACAGATTCAATGCAATTCCCATTAAACTACCATTACCATACCTCACAGATCTAGAGAAAATATTCCTTAAATTCATCTGGAACCAGAAGAGACCCAGAATAGCAAAAGCAATCCTGGGCAATAAGGACAAGTCAGGTGGAATCACAATCCCTGACCTGAAATTATACTACAAAGCTACTGTAATAAAATCAACCTGGTTCTGGCTAAAATACAGACCTGAGGATCAATGGAACAGACTGGAAGATGCAACTGTAACAAAAAACCCACTCAGCAACCTAATATTTGACAAAGGGGTCAACCAAACTCACTGGAAAAAAGATGGCCTCTTTAATAAATGGTGCTGGAAAAACTGGCTCGCCTCTTGCCGAAAACTGAAAATAGACCCAAGTCTATCACCATGCACCAAACTCAAGTCAAAATGGATCACAGACCTCAACATTAAAACAGAAACTCTAAATCTATTGGAAGAGAAAGTAGGTAAAAATCTTGAAGACGTAGGAGTAGGCAGAGAATTCATGAACAAAAATGAAACTGCAAGGGAAACACTTCAAAGAATCAATAATTGGGACCTCATCCTACTGAAAAGTTTTTGTACATCTAAAGAAATCACCAGCAAAGTAAAAAGAAAACCCACAATTTGGGAAAAAATCCTAGCTGGCTGCCCCTCAGACAAAGGTCTTCTATCTAGAACATACAAAGAATTAAAAAACATGCACCTATCCAAATTCAAAGACCCAATCCAGAAATGGGCATCTGAGATGAATACACACTTCTCAGATAAAGAAATACAAATGGCAAACAAATATATGAGAAAATGTTCCACATCCTTAGTCATTCGAGAAATGCAAATAAAAACAACATTGAGATTTCATCTCACCCCAGTAAGACTGGCCAGTATGAAAAAATCATCCAGTAACAAATGCTGGCGAGGCTGTGGAGAAATGGGGACTCTATTACACTGCTGGTGGGAATGCAGACTGGTGCAACCAGTGTGGAGAGCAGTTTGGAGATTTCTCAGCAAACTAGGTCTAGAGGTTCCATTCAAACCAGCTATTCCCCTTCTGGGTATTTTCCCATAAGATCTGAAAACATCATATCACTCGGATATATGTGCACCCATATTTATAGCAGCACAATTTGTAATAGCTAAATTGTGGAAGCAACCCAAGTGTCCAACCACAGAAGACTGGATTAAAAAACTATGGCATTTTTATATAATGGAATATTATTCAGCTATAAAGAGGGATAGATTTGGGGCCTTTGTAGGCAAATGGTCACAATTGGACACCATATTCATAAGTGAAATAAATCAGAGGTACATGTGCAGGCAACGTATTGTGTCACTGGTGTAAGAACCTGAGGGTGGGAATATAAACTAAGAGACATGAAGGAAATCCGTTCAAAAGCAAAGAACAGATGGGACGAGGGAAAGGAGAAAAGAAAGAGGCAAAAATGTATGTATGTATGTAAGTATATACATATGTGCAGGATGGCTAACATGATTCTACTATTGTATTATGTCACTTAATGTTAAGGAATAGTTGGTGACTCGTTGTTTGATCAATCTTGTATGTCTATATGTGTTCTACTAAGCACACACTTTGAACATATCAATATGCAATTCAACAACTATTGTTGGTTTTCTGTTGCTTTGTCTGTAATTCAATTCTGATTATACTGTTATTGTGCTACTTTGTGTCTCTTTGTTAATGCTTTCTGGTTTTTTTCTTTTTTTGTTGTTGTTGATGTAATTCTTTTTCTTTCACACTTTAAAAAAAGAAAAAGAAAAATTATATTTTAAAAATATGTAAGTAAGTATGTATGTATATGCAGCATATCTAACATAGTTGTACTACTGACTTAGCTCACTTTATTGCAAGGAATAGTTGATGATTGTTTTATCAATTTTGCATGTCTATATCTATGTTCCTGAATATACACTTTGAAGTTATCAATATGTAATGCAACAACCATTGTTGATTCCCTGTCACCTTGTCTGTAACTCAGTTTCGATTGTACTATTCCTATGCTACTTTGTGTCTGTTTGTTAATATGTTTTTGTTTTTTTAAAATTAAAAAAAAAATTTAAAAAAGACTTCTACAACATGCTGTAGATATCAATGTACACTCTTACTGGACAATAGAAAAATGAATTCTAGTAAATAACTAGCAATTGCCACCAAAAATTACTTTCACGCTTTGTTGTTGATGTCCCAGGCGATCCCTGTTAACATCTGAAGTGTGGACTCACTGCAAACTGTCCACGTGAAGGGTAGGGGGAATTTACAATACAGTAATTTAAGCACTGTACAGTTTAACCATTATACTATTTTTGAAGCAACATTTTGTCTTGGATACAACAAAAAATGGGAATTCACAAATGTTCTCTTGTATTTAACATGAAGACTGGGACTGAGTAGTAAGGACAGTTATTACCCTCCAGCAGGAGAGTGGGTAGAGGAGTTGCAGCTGGAACCCTGGTCCTTGCTCATCTCCACATCTTCAGTGGGTGCCGCTGGTGTGTCTCCCTCCAGAAAAATGGCTAAGCTCAACACCTCACATCTGCCTACTTTTCCATGGACGTATTTCGGTTCAAATAAAACTGTTCACCCTACAGAGGGAAACCTCTTTCAAGACTCAACCGGTACCCCGTGCCATGGAGGTTCTAGAACAATGAGGGCAACCCTTGCTGAACTTTCAACAGCAGCAGCCCACTGCAGCCCATGTGCCACAAGAGCGTCACCGCTGTTCTAGAAGCACAGTCGGTTCTCAACATGAACTCTTTTTTAACTTTTTATATTGAAATGAAAGACTCAGTTGGAAAAGTATTTGTTTCCAAGTCTTCTTTATCCCACTCTCCCAGTGGTAACATTTTACACAACAACAGTACGTTTTCAAAACCGACACAATGACACTGATGTAAGATTAAACTACAGGTCTTAATGAATCTCAACCATTTTTAACCTGTATTCTTAAAAAGAACAGTATTAATGGTAACCAAAAATCTTGTTTCACCAAGTACATGGGTATGCTTCAGAGAAAGGTTAACCAGATCATTAAAGGAAAGAAGTCAGGGCACTCATTGCAACAGCATATACATATATTAAAACTCAAACCACACAGAGAAAATTAAACGGACTCCATACATGCAAAGCATGCAAATTCATGAAGTGTCCTATATTTTAAGTGTTGTCATCTTCTACCAAAAAATATGACCTAATTCTTATGTTCATAAACTTGATTGAGTCATTCTATGATTTATGGACATTTCAAAACACAATATTGCATATACTAAAGATGCATAATTTTTATTTATCAATTAACAAAGAAAAGAATTGGGGCCGATATTCTCTACAGAATAGAAGTCTCTAATTACAGGCTTTCTATTGAAGTTTCTGTTGTATAAAACATCGTTACAATTTTTAAATCTTAAATAGTGTAATTCCAGCACTCAGGAGGCTGAAGCAGAAGGATTGCTGTGAGTTTGAGGCCAGCCTGAACTACACAGGGAGATATTGTCTCAAAACAAAACAAAATAAAATAAATTTTAAACAAATAAAATTAAATACTTTGTATCATTGTTAACATGGTAAGTTCCTCCACAGATATTATGTCTCAAGTGAGATGGTTTGTTGTACACAAAGGAACACAGACGAACACAGCCTTAAGAATGTTTAGCTAAGCAGCTCTGCTTCAAATAGAAGGGACATGAGACCCACAGGACACAGCCACGGCGTGCTGAGTGAGCTGACCATGGCACTGCCCTGACCGCTCAGCTCCAGGGTTCTTCCGCCTACACCAACGGATCTGTACATTCTCAAACAGGAACACTGTTAGACCACCCTACATGGTCTACAGGTACAGCAACTCCCCTAACATACACTACAAAGCTTTGTTTTGTTTTGTTTTGTGTTTTGAAACAGGGTCTCATTATATAATGGGCTGACCTTCAACTCACTTATGTAGCCCAGGCTGGCCTTGAACTCACAGCAATCCTACTGCTTTAGCCCCCCGAGTGTGGGATTACAGGTGTGCGCCACCCTGCCCAGCTAGATTGTTCTTAAAAGGAAAGGAAACTGGCTCTTAATGCCTAACCAAAGGGAATGTGATTGTGACTATCATGTTATTACTTACCAAAATGACTGGACAAAATAAGAAAAATAACTAGTAAATATGAATTAAGGAAAATAACTAGTAAATACAAAATATTCCAATCTCTTGTTACTGTAAAGGCCAATCAATTTAGTACACACCTTATGTGTAATCTATTCAACTCATTTCATTTCAAAAACCTAAAATGTTGAAAGACCAAATGTAAATTAGTATTTATATCTCAATTCCCTCTGACACACATACATATAAAATATGCTAAAAATCATTTAAAATATTATACATTGCTTACAATGGTTTTAAAACTAGTCTTTTCAATGTTTTCAACTGGTATTTTCAAGGTCAATGAGTCAGAACATTCAAAGAGAAATCACTCAACTGCGATTATGTAAATAACCATGCTTTTAAGTAAGCTAATGTGACTATTTAATAAATATACATAGTTTCCTAATTCTATAAAGGACTTCTTTAAATAAAGTAGGTTACATTTGTATCTACAATTGCACAAACAAAACTTCCACAGTGAAAGGCTTGGTTGATTTACCCTCACAGGAATGAATGTAAGCACATACAAATTAAGTTTCCTTCTATGATTCAATACCAGGAAGTGCAGACTGCATGTAAAGTGGCCATGAGACCATGTGCATAGTAAGAAATACTAGTCAAGGAACCAGAGATCTGCTAGGGATTGGACTGTAGCTTGTTAAGACAAGTCCCTGGGCAAGTTACAATCTCTTTAACTCTTATTATTACCACTTGCAAAATGGGCTATCATTATGTTTTATTTTACAGTAACAGAACCAAATAATACACATATTTTTGACATGGTACAAGGTGTACGTGATCTTTTGCACTACATAAATGCTATTTAAAGTAAGTTATTCACGCTACTTTAACTTTGATTTCCTCCCCATTTCTGACTTGTCCATGAAATGTGTTATTTTTATAACACCATACCCTGGGGTCAGAAGCTTTCTTATCTAGCTCATTCCTGCACTGCCACTACACATGCAAGTTGAACTAATGTGTATGAAACTGCTTTGAGAAGTACATCAATTTACACTCTGATTATTGGACGTTGCATTATATTTCACTTAAAATACATAAAGTACAGCACCGAGGGAAAAAGTCCCTTTGCTGTCCTCCTCTGACGGATACTATGAAACAGCATATGAGCACATGCAGCATCAGTCAGCGCACCCCAGGCCAGCTCCCCACGACAGAGGCGTCTGGTCCACCAGGACTGGACAGGAAACAGAAAGACTTACCACAACACGCCGGCTTCACTGACATCATAAATTCAGCACTGAATAAAAGCACTACGGTAAGGAGTTGTTAGCCAGAAACACAAAACTCTCTTAGAGCTTTAGGGCCTGCTGTGCAGTACCCCATGACATCAACTGTCTAATGTACAAACTCATGTTCAGTTTAGCATGCCAAAGGAGCCCAATAAATAAATAAAGAAGGAAGCACAATTCTGGCATCTCTCACCTTTCTCACCAAAATTCGTTCCAATGAAAACAGTAGATGCTTGCTAGCTGAGTTCAGGTATAATTCAATGCCTGTCCTGTTTCACTAACTTAAAACACAGAGACTATAAATATTTGTGTTTAAGGTACCAGACCAATCAGCAGCACATCAAATCCATCTTTACTGTACTCAAAACATTTATGTACAAAGCGACACTGCTCACTGAATGTCTGAACAACTACTCACATTTCTGCTTTTCCACCTTTCGCTACATGGAATCCGGAACCATGCTGTATAGAAAACTATATGAATTTTATTGCATCTGCTCTGCTATTTATGAACATAAAAAATAATGTGAAACCACTGAAGACACTGGCTGGGATGCTGTTAGCAGACACTAAATTTGATACCCTTTTTGAAGCTACGAAAATGTCTGTGATTTTAGTTAACTCAGTAACAGGTCTTAACCTCCTTCTGTCCCAGGTGTGTGTAAGACTGCAGGGACACCTCGCAAAGAGTTGTCTTTATTCTTAGAAAAGCTACTGCCGCTGCCTCAGATCTTCGTCATTGTAACCCCCTTCACTCATCCCTGTGTTTTCCCCTTGTGAGTCTGTGTCGCTGTTACAAATCCCTGATTTTGCAGGAGCCTGACATTCCTAAGAACTGCCAGTTAAAATGATCCTTCTGAGGTTTGGAGGTACAACGCAATGATCATGGAATCTCCAGAGCAATTTCTGTAACTTAACATTGCCATTTTTTAACGCTGCTGACAACAGAAGCTACTACTTCCCCACAGGGAAGCTTTCTGCCCGATTAATTATAGCTGTCCTTGTAATTATTCTGAGTCATCAAGGGCCTTGTAATCGTCCAACAAAGTGCAATGATACAGTCCGGCTGTTTAGCAGGCTCTTACCAAAATGCAATCCGAATGCCCAGACTACTTCGCTTTAATAAGCAAACCACCAACTTTAGTTACCAACCCAGTAACAATTTTATTACCAAGTTAAACAATTTCTAGTATGTAAGGAAACTGTGTGAATTGCTGAACATGCAACCTTAACCATAGCCCCTTACAGAACTGCATTACAAAACAGAGCTGATACAGATTCTGGCATGTATATAGATACAAAGAATTAAAAGGAAAAAGATAAAAAAACTATTAATGTCAAAAAAAAGTACTGCAGGATAGGAAAAGTGACAGTTTACTACAAGAAACCAGCTGTAAATAACATTTATTGTCCATGAAGATAACACTAAATAATGTTCTAAACAAAGTTATAAAATATTGAGGAAGTAGAGTACAGGAAATGGAAGGCACACACAGAAGTGGGAAGAGCAACAGATCTCCCTCCAGCCAACGGATGCTGCGTCACACTAACAATTACCGGGAGTAAGGGATGCGCTATGTGGAGCTTCAGGCACAGACGGCTGAAGAATCAACCAAGTCAAGGAGCTAAAGTAGTTCCTGATCCCTCTGGGCAGAAGAAAACAGAAGAAAGACTAGTTTTTGCCTTTTTCCTGAAAAACTTCATACAATCATTTAATTCCTTAAACTATAGTCACATAGAAGTCTGACTGAAAAAAAAGCATCCCGTCCCAAAAAAAGGCAGTTCATTACAAATATTTCAAAGTGTTTACTTAATCATAAAAATCACACCATGTACGTAAGAAACCACTTATAATTCAGGATTTCATCATAATATGCAAACATTTTAATCGCAATTTATGCTACTGCTTTTGGTAACATGCTTGCAACTAATTGCTAGATGTGAGGAAAGACTATAACAATTGTAACTTTGCAGGTCTGGCTGCGCACTAGTCTGGATTGTTTTCTGGAGGGCGAGCCTGGCTGCACTGCTCAGAAGTAGTAAATGATGCTACCTTTTCAGTTTCTATTTTAAAAAGGTGCCCGATTCAATATATGAGTTTCACAAGACACAACTTGGTCATAGTCTCTGCATCTTTCAGAGCTGCTGGTGCACCTATGCAGTTTGACTGCAATGTTCTCCCTGTCATTATGCATGTTTCATGTGCATGTAATGCAACCTGTGTGGCATTTTCTCCTGATTTCTAAATTTAGGCTTTTTTCTCTCCATAAAGCTTTATGAAGATGGGAAGAGATGAAGGAAGATGGAAAAGTGGCAGAGGCAGAGAGAAGGCACAAAAATAGAAGTACATGTACCAAATACCCACAAATGCAAACATGTATATCGCAAGTATGAGTTAAAAATAGCAATATTATGATAATAATGAAAAACGGAAGCTGGGCGTGGTGGCGCACGCCTGTTATCCCAGCACTGCGGAGGCTGAGGCAGAAGGATCCCCGTTAGTTCAAGGCCAGCCTGGCCACAAGATGAGCTCAAGGCCAGCTTGAAGGACAGAAAGAAAGACTGACTCAGAAAAGAAAACAACAAAAATAATGAAAATGAGGAAAGGTGATTCTAGAGGTGGAGGGAGGGAAGTGGGGAGATGGGAAGGGCCATAAAAACAGAACTGAGGTATGTTATGTGAGTGTACCTACCCCCTAGGATGAATGTCTCACACACGAGCTCACTGCCCTGCTATCAAGGGTTTTACTCATGCAAGTTCCAGAACAGGGAGGGCAAATCTTTTAGAGTGTTTAAGGATACAGACAGCCAGCTGCGGCACGAGTCCCACAGGCCCACCACACTGTCCTAGAGGAATGTCTCTGAAAGCAAAGTGGGAGTAAGGGTGGGAGATTAGCAGGCCAGCCCACGGGCTGAACCTAATGGGTGTGTGGGACTGTGGGCCCCACGACAGCTTACTCACCCGACAGGAGAGAACAGAGAAGATGGGCAATGTGTGACCCAAGGGGGATGCTACTGCCCAAGAATGTTTAACTCACTTAAAGTTAATCTGTCCCATGGGCCACAGTTTGCTGCCCATGGTCTAAATCCTCCTTCATCAATAATACAAGGTTATTTCCTACAACGTTCTTACTCACCTTCTCATCCCTAAAACCCTTTCTGACTGGGATGGGTCATCACCCAAAGGAGGGTGCGTGTGAAGGGTGAACCTATGACTCCCAAAATAGTAACATGAGCACTGGTATCACCTGACACTTTCCTCTTTCAGCAGGGAAATATCCTAAAAATGCATAATCACAAAGTATTTATGGAACTATATAGTCATCTGTTTAGACTGTAAAGATAAATGCTAAATAATATTTTATACTTATACATGCACACACCTGTTACCACCACTAGCATCTTACTCTAACATCCTTAACATTAAAAATCTATTAAATATCCAACTTTGTATATTGACAACCCAAAAGCCTTATGTTCTGACGAAATAGAAAAATACCATTTCACAGCTACTCATGCGGTATCACAGTAAACCAATGTGTTGTTTTAACACTTCTGGACGTCATGTGCGATTTCCTCAGCAGCTGGAAATACTTTCAGTATTGCTATTGTGTTGCTTCACTACCTACTGAACACATTTTTAAATATTCCAGTGCATTTTTGTTTGAGAGTGTACTTATTTCAGAGAAACTATAAGTCATTGGGGAGCCCACTCACAGAACTTATAGCAAATAATAAGGAAAACATGGATCGGAACACTGACAACTTGTATAACCTGAAGGCTTAGAGGAAATTTTGTGATGAAAAGGACCTTGAAACTTGTTCGAAATCATTTAAGTCACAGATCAAAATAAATTTAAAGGCTCTCCATGTGAATTTGACATTTCAAACTTTATTAATACAGCTGAAACAATACAGTCATATGAACTATTAACACAGACCCAGCCAAAGGTTGATTTTTTATAACACCCTGTTCAAGACAAGTAGCCCAGATTAAATGAAAAAGTTATTATTCATATATAAAAAAACTAATTTCACAGATACACCTTTAAACAATTTTGGGGGAAAAAACCCACATATGCGTTTACAAAGTAACGTGTTAACATTATATGCTTCTATCTTCGCCTCCAATTTTTTTCTTTGGAAAACTGAAGGGTAAAAAATCAAAATTAACCAATTCAGAAGGACCACGTCCATTTAATTCACCACTCTAACCGCTCGAAGAACCCCAAAGGTAGACCAGGTGTATGGTGCTGAAGAATCGCCCTGTAATTTAAAATGGTGCACTGTAAGATTGGCAGCAGGTGCAGGGAAAAATCTCAAGAAAACTGCAAGGGCAACCAAACACTAGGGGGCAGCAGCAAGCTGCTGAGGATTACGCGGAGCAGTCTACGGGCAAGCTTAGAGCTAGGGAGTTTGGTGTAGCTGTAGACATAAAACCTAACCACACACACCGTCGCGATGGAGATGGAACCTGAGGCAGCCTGAGTGCTAGACAATCACTCTGTCCCCGAACTACACCCCCGGCCTCCCGATGATACAATTTTCATGAGACTGATACTGTAGCAAAAGATGGCTTAAAATGAAATTTGTTATTAAAACATTTAGCTCTGTGCTGGTTACATTTCTCTTCCAGTTTCCTTCTGTGTACTTTCCTCTATGTCCAACTTCGGAGCATCAGTTCTCCTTCTTAAGTTGTGCACTATATAGGTGAGAGCTGACAATTTGTGCAGAGTATGCTTAATGCTGAACTTAAGGGTTTTTCCCAATTAACATTTCTAAACTTGATTAGAGAGGTACACAAACAAGCTCTGAAAATCCCTTTAATGCAGCACAGCACTGCGTGACAAAAAGCTGCGGGCTATGTCTGCCATCAAAGGCAGCAGTTCGGCAGAGGTGAAGGGGTGTAATTGTAGAACAGAAAACGCAAGAAAGGCAGAAAAAATTGTGGTTATTACACATGAGCAAAAAATAAAAACTGTGGGGTAACTGTTTCCTCCCAAAGGGCTGACAGAAATTATCAAACCTTATTCTGCGAGTAACAAGATTATGAAAAAAGAAAAAGTACTCCACAACCAAGGAAAGAATGCAATTATCAAGAAAAGTAAGACAAACAGTGGACTCGTTCAGTCCTCAGGTTCATTACCTCTCTCAACGGTCACAGTAAGCTCAGAAGGTAGGTTTCTGTAGTGCTTCACATTCACAGATAAAAGACTAAAGCAACTTGGTTGTGTTAAGTTAACCAGAGTTAACAGCAGACCACGGGTTTGAATCTTTAACGCTACCCCAAAGCCATACCTTCTAATACTGGCCAGTACTGAAAATGGAAGAGGGTGGACCAAAGAAACACTGGCACGTTTTCTTTAAATGAAAACGAATGAGGAGGGCTAAAGCAGGAGCACCCGAAGTTTGAGGCCAGCCTGACCCCAAGAGCAAAATGCTAGGGCACAGCACTTCCTGTGTTCCATCTCCCCTACCACGCACGTTTTTAAAAGAACAAGTGTTCACCCCAGCTGCTGAACAATTTTACATCCTACCTTTCCATAAATACTACTAGAATTAAAAAAATAAGACGCATCTCCTAGAACAATACCCGCATTCTCAACCTGATACCTCCTCAAAGTACTTCAGCAAAAGAACTGTGCTAGCTTTTACGAGTGGAATGGAAATTCATAACAGAAGTAGAAGTTAAACAACCCTCAAATGAAACTTCAAAACACTCCGAAATCCAAAATGTTCTGGGCACGAACACATCAGGCGAATACACATCTGACCTCCAGTCTGAGAGATCTTACCAACCGCATCTTTTCAAATAGCACCAGAGTCATTCTGGCACAAGGGTCTGTTGACAGTATTCAGGTTTTTGGAGGAGAAACAAGTGTACCTTAATCTTAACTGGCCACCAAAAGGTAGTTGTTCCTTCACATTCCCAAATGCAGGCAAAAAGCACAATAGGAAATACCTGAAAGAAACCTTTTACATTTTTTCAGGATCACAGTCCTTACTAGTTAGTTATCCTGGGCGCTATTGTTGGAATTTAGTGCTTTGCCAGAGCAGGGCTTATCTCATCACGGGTTTCTGTTGCAATCCTACACGTGCCACAGGCCCGCAAACCACCCCAACATCACTAAACAGAAAGGTGACACGTGCCTGCCAGCATATCCGTGTGTCACGGATACCGCATGCTCCTTTCTATCCCCGGAGAAACGTTCAGGGCAGATAGGATGCGGGCTGTTTGGCATGGATTCCCAGGATCTGGAACAAACGGCCTCCCAACGAGCAGGTACCCAGGTATCTGCAGTACAGGGAGTCGTGGTCCAGAACAATCCCGGGTTCTGGAGCTCAGCTTTGGACTGCACAGTGAATCCCCAGGCTTGTTCTTCCAGGGCTCGCCCGGCCCCTTCGGACGCGCACTGCGGACAGTCCGAGGCCGCGCCGCGCCCACCCCATACCAGGCCCGCGCTGTCCCGAGTGGGTCCCAAGATCAACCCAAAAAACAGGAGGAGGGGACCGCGGGGCCGGGCCGCGACGCCTGCGATCACCGCGCTCCTAGCCCCGACCACTCGAGGTCCCCGCCGCGGGATGCGGCATCGTGGGGCGGCGGCGCTGTCCACCGCGGCCCCCCACCACGTGCCGGCCCCACGTGAGCGCGCGCGCGCGGGAGCCTCCACGTCACGGCCGCGCGCCCACCCTCGGGCCGCCGGCGCCAGGGAGGCCGGGGTCCCCTCTTCCCGCCGCCGCTCCCCGCCGCAGCGCCCGAACAAAGCCCGCCCGGCCCGGGCCATTCGGCCCGGGAGCAGCGCGGGCGGCGCGAGATCGCGGGCGGCGCCGCCCGAGAAGCGGGGCGCGGGACGCGGGCCGAGCCGGGTCCCCGCTGTCCTCCACCGCCCGCCCGGCCCACCGCAGCCCCGCGGGACCCGCCCCGGCCGCCGCCTCGCCTGCCCGCCGCCGCGTCCCGGGCCTCGCAGGCTCCGCGGCGCACGGGGCCGGTTCTGGGGGAGGGAATGTAAACAAATCGGGGTTTTATAGTTACCTCACACTCGAGTGCCGTGTGCATCTCCTCTCCGCTCGGTACCAAACCCGGCTGCACCAAGTCGTGGATTCACCAACGCCCGCTACGCCAACTGCGTCGCGCAGGTCCGGGTGTCCCTCGCAGTGCTACGCTAGCGGCGTACCGGGCGGGCGGCACGCTCTGCGCATGCGCAGACCCTCCGCCTATGGGCGCTACGCGACGGGCGTACGCGCCGCGCGCTCCGGAAGCGCCGCTCGCGCAGGGAAGCGGCGCCCCTCGCGAACGCGGTTCCGAGGGTCTGAGCGGTACGAAGCTCGGGTCTACGCAAATTGCGGAGGTCCGCGGCTGGGCCCTAGTTTTGTTCCGAGAAAGGGCGCTGTGGGGGACGGCGTGGCGCATGCGCGAAGGCGCAAGAAGGCGGCGAGGTGTGTGCCTCGCCGGGAGGCGAACCCGAGCCTCGGTTGAGGCGAGGGGGCGGCTGGGCCGCCAGCCTGGGTGCAGCAGGGTCCCCACGGCGGGGCTTGTCCGGGGGGCAGCTCCCCACGCCGCGCCGGCTGTATGTGGCCGGCAGGGACGGCCCGAGGCCTGGGCCTGGGCCGGGGCCAGCGTCGCGGGGCGCACAGGCGCAGCTCCACCAGTGGCCTCAGACGGACGGACGGACGGACGGACGGACGGACGGACTGGCGTGCGGAGAGCCGGTCCCCGTCGTCGAGGCTGCGCTCTGCCTCCCCCGAAGGCGCGCGGGGTCCCGCAGGCCGCTCTCGGTGCCGGGACCCTGCTCCGCTGACTCCTGGCGCGCAGCCCGGCTTTCCTTCCGGCTGCCGCTCTCTTTTGGGGTTCGGGCGGCCCACTCGAGCACCTCGCCTCTGCCGGCGAAGGAGACAGCCCCAGGCCGCCAACAGGGAGCCGCTGTCGCGTCCCAGGTCCGCAGGCAGGATGCAGGGATTGTTTGAAAAGTTTTCTGAAGTTCACTCTAGACCTGAAGTCTTTTAGAGTTCATAAAAACATGACGGTATGTCTTTGGGTCGGAAGTATAAAAGATCCGCATTTCCCTGATAGTTGGGGTTCACAATTATTTGAACGCACATTATCTGTACCCTTAAAATATGCGTGATACGCTTTTTCCAAGTAAAACAGAGCACTCCCATTCCTTATGTTTCTGGGGCACCTATGTTGTCTTTTGGTTACATACTTACAGGGTTGAGGCTCGGCCAGCGCACTCAGCACAGCCAGGTGCTTGCTCGGATACTGTATCACTACTTCCATGCAGATTTGGTGGCAGCCTGGCTCTGATCCCCTCATTGCCCCCGCCCAACGTGTCCTCCAGTAGGAACTCAGGCTACACTAAGAGGGAGGCTTGGATACTATTAAGTGACTCCTACTGGTTGCTGCCTGTTTTTTACTAATGATTATACAGTTTTAAGTTTTTTTTTGAGACGGGGCCTCGCTATAGTTCCGGCTGGCCTCAAACTCACTGCAGTCCTCCTGCCTCAGTCTGGCACGTGCTAGGATTAGAGTTAGACCAGAGCCCCAGCGGGATAAGAAATAACACCAAGAATCAGTAAGTGGGTCATATCAAATTAAAATCTGCACAGCAAAGGAAACAATAGAGTGAAGAGACAAGTTACACAATGGGAAAAAATTGTGTTAGCTAGTTCTTAGAGGACTAATATGTAGAATATATGAAGAACTCAAAAATACTAGACCTCAAAAATAAAAGACCCAATCAAACAACGGGGAACTGAAATTTCTCAGAAGAAATACAACTGGCTGATAAATACATGAAAAAATGTCCAATCTCTCTGGCCATTAGAGAAATTACAAATTAAAACAGTAAGGTTGGTACATGGCTGTAACCCCAGCACTTCGGAGACTGAGGATTGCTGGGAGTTTGAGGCTGGCTGATACGTGGTGAGTTCAGGGTCCACCTGAATTACGGAAGGAAGCCCTATGGCAAAGCAGAAACAAGAACAAAAAATGCTGAGATTCCATCTTATTCTGGGAAAATGGCCTCCATAAAGAAATCAGGTAATAACAAGTGATGGTGAAGCTGAGGTGGGGGTGGGGTTTGTGCTTGCGGATTCTTGGTGGAAATGTAAACTAATACAACCATTAGGCAACTCAAAATGGTGATGCGCCAGAAAACTTCATTTGGCTCAGTTATTCCCTTTCTAAGTATCCTCCCAAAAAAGTTAAGGACATCATCTTACAGGGATACATGCATGCCCATATTTTTCGCAGCACAATTTACAACAGCTAAATCTTGGAAGTGGGTGTAAGTCCATCAGTGGATGGATGGATAAAGAACATCTCCCAGGCATGGTGGTCCATTCCTATAACCCCAGCACTCACGAGTTTGAGGCCAGCCTAGGCTACATAGTGAGTTCAAGGCCAGCCTGAACTATATTGCAAGACCCTGCCACAAAAAAAAAATAAAATAAATTTTTAAAAAGGATGTGCTATTTATGCACAACACATTATATGCCATAAGGATAAACTCTTAATGGTGAGATACATCTTGTGCATATAGAAAGGCAACCAAGAGATGGTTTGAGGGAAGAGAGGAATTTTAAAAAAGCATTAAGATGTGTAGGTGTACTAATTCGCCACGAAGAATGTGATCACCATGTACTACAAACATGCACTAATAAAAATGAGAAAAACTGCTGGGAAGCAATTCTAAAGCCGAGCTAATTGCATCAGATCTCACCTGATACTCTGCAGAAATGACCTACTGACACATTCCCAGGATACTCGCAGCCCATCAGATTGCAGGCTCTAGTCACGTCTGTGCACGCCTCTTGGAACACCCTTGGGCTCCTTCCTGGCTTCACAGAAATGCATGGGAAGAAATGTAAGAGGTTGCTGGCTATTTTGTACAGTCTGCACTAGTGTTAAATCCCATGGAAATAAGGGTTTTCTTTTTTCAGTATGAAGTGTTTGTCAAGTTTATTTAAACACCAAAACTTCTCTGTAATAAAAAAGAAACTGCTAATGTCTCTGTCTATGGGTCATTATTTTTGTTGTACTTTGCTCCTCTTTTTAAATTTTCAGCAAATAAAATGCTATTTCATGTATATATAGAAACAGAGGCCATGTCTCCTACTATGTTTATCAGCTCACCTAGGTATCATATACATTCACTTTTTTTTCTGACTGGGTCTCACTGTGTTAGCCCAGCTGGCTCTGCATTCACTATGTCTCTTAGGCTGGCCTACAACTCCCAGTGATTCTCCTGCCTCAGCCTCCCCACATGCTGGGATTACAGGTGTGTGCTACATGCACATTTATGGACACTGGTTTGTACAGGGCTTAGAGCAAAATCACTAAGTAGGGTAAATGATTAAGCTACAAAATACTATGTTACTTTTTCCATTAAGGAATGTAAACAAGTTTGCAAGTTCACACAGAATCACCTACTATGTTAACCAATGCATAGTGCAATGAAATTATCACTACACAATGTTTATTTTAATTTTTTGCCAGCTTTATGTACACTAAATAGGTTAAAAGAAGTTACTTCAGCATGTTGGAATTGTACTTTCTTGAAGGTGTAAGACCTTTCTTACCCACTCATTTGATTCATAAAGAATCTCACCTGAACTACTAGAAATGACTCCTGGGAGCTGGGATTGATGAGGAGGACTGTGTTATGTGTAAATGGTTTATATTTCATTATTTTTAAATTCATTCCACCTAGTCACAGTATTCTTTATTTTTAAATTTTGTTTTGAAACAGGATCTCGCTAGGTAGTTCAGGCTGGCCTTGAGCTCACTGTATAGCCCAGATTGGTCTCAAATTCTTAACAATCCTCCTGCCTCTGTCTCCCGAGCCCTGGGATTACAGACCTACATTACCATGACTGGCTATGAAGTTCTTTCACATATCTAAAATTTTAAATGTGACCAGTCTAACTTTGTGAGACATGATATGATAATTCCGGTGGTCTTTGTGTCCAGTGATCAGAAAAGAACCGGCTACAACAGAGCAAATAAGGAGCATATCTCATATCTCAGCCTTCAGGTGTGACAAGGAAATCGTATCATAAACCTGGCTTTCTAATTGATGAGGGAATGAAAGTCATCATCGAGAGATACCTCTACTCCCACATTAATTGTGGAACTGTCCCCAATAGCCAAGACATGGAGATCACCGAGGTGTCCACCAGCTCACAAATGAATAAAGAAAATGTGGCAGATATACACGGTGGAGCACTATTCAGTCACAAAAAATAAAACCTCACTTGTGACAACATGGATAGAAGTGGAGATCATTATTTTAGGTGAAATCGGTCAGTCAGAGGAAGACAAGCACTGCTCAGCTTCCCTGCTATGTAGAATCTAAAGTACTGGACCTTCTAGAAGTCTAGAGTGGTGGTTACCAGAGTGATTACAGTTCGTTAAGAGCAAGAAACTAGGGTGTACCATTGTCCAGCATGGTGACTACAGATAACATTTCAGAATGCTACACGGCAGGATTTGGACTGTTTCCACCATTGAATTGACAAATAAGGAAATAAATGTGATTAGACTGATAGGAACATTATGCAATGTGTACATGTATGGAACATGACGTGTGACCCCATTCATATATGCAAACTTTATGTTTCTGTCTGTTGAAAAAAATGGAAAACCGGGTGCAGTGGCACATTCCTGTAACCCCAGATATTTTGGCAAAGGCAGGAGGGTGGGTGGCAGTACAAAGCCAGACTGGGCAGCTTAGTGAGAACTTTCTCCAAATAGTAAAACCTTTTGGAACAGGAGAAGGCTGGGACTTTAGCTCAGTAGCTGAGCACCTGCCTGGCTTGCATGAGACCCTAGGGGGAATCCCTGGTGCTGCACCACAAAATACATGATTGAAAAATGAATCATTCGGATCCACCACAGTTACTTCTAGAAAGGTCACTTGGGGTAAGTAACAGGAAGACTAAATTCTGCAGTTATACCGATGGGGTAGAGAGAGTGTTAAGCTTTAGGAGAGGTGTCAAAACTTAGGAAAGGAAGAGTTCAGGAACATGGACGTACAGTTCTTACCTAGCTCTCAGTTCCAGACACCGTGTATTTCAGGCTGGGGACCTAAACTCCAGCCCAGGACCTGAAGCCAGAGCAATGGGACTGTCCACTTTGATCTCATTCTTTGAGACCCACTGTGGAACACTCGACACGTCACGCTCATCACACAGGCCGTGGGGCTGGGGATATAGCTCAGTGGAATAAGCGCCTGCCTAGCAAGCGCAGGGTCCTGAGTTCGATCCCCAGTACCGCCAAAAAAAAAAAAAAAAAATCACACGGGCCGTGGGGAAGTCATTCGTCCAGAACCGTGAAGATTTGCCATGTCCAACCCTAAGGTAATTAGGTGGAGGCTCTAGCTCCGTGGCAGAGTTCTTGGTGAACACACACAGGCCCTGAGTTCCAGCTATGACCCCAGAGCACCGTGGGCACCCTCTCCAGTGGTGCACAGCACCCTTGCCATCCCTCGTTTGGGTGGCACTGACACTAGACCAGCCAGGCCTTAGCCTTGAGTCTCAAGCCAGGCAATGCAAACGCAAGGCCTGTAGCCTACAGACTCTCTACTGGAAAGAGCAGAGCAGAGAGGCTTCTTGAAAGCCTGATTCACTGTGGAAAGTTCTTTGGTTTGGGGAAGCAGCTGAAGCTGGTGAATGATCACATGTGCAGGAGCAGGGCTAAAGCAAGACCAGCCCCAGAAACGGGAACACGGAGCACCCAAGGAGAGCCAGGCAAACAAGTTACTAGGCAGCGGGGTTTCAACTGACAGTAGCCTTCAGAGGAATAAATAAAGGCGCTTTTTCTCAGCGGGAGAGAGGCTCCACCGGACCTCTCGTTTCTGACTCTTGTCTTCATTTCTTCATCCTCTACCCTCTGCCCCATAGGGAAGTTCGAGAGCTGTGCTAGACGCAGCGCTTGGTAAACAAAACCCGGACCCAGCTCCAGGGAAACTCGACTCATTCAGAAGAAACAAACACAAAAGAACCAGGCTGACAGGCAGTCCCTGGCATCCACTCACAGGGAGCCAGGCAGGCCACAGCTTGCAGCAGTCCCTGGAATTCTCTTCCGCCCTTCATCCCTGGTCTTGGGACCTGCGGGACTTTGGCCCTGACAGGAGCTACTGTCTGTCATTTACTATGCATCTGTCCTGCAGTAGGTCTCTTTTTCAGGTCTTTTCTGAAGAGGAAATTCTAAGGAAGGCGAAAACACGACTGTCTAGATTGCCAAGGTCATAGTGTGGCTCAGAAGGAAAAGCAGGAAAAAAAGGAAGGCCGCGGACAGAGCTCCAGCCTCTCAGTCCTGCTGGCAGCTTCACTTGAAGAATAGGAAGATGAAGACAGGTCGACTTGGGTGCTGGGTGTGGATCTCAGTGGTGCTCATAGTATGCAACACAGGGCTGGGTGCTACCACAAGTCTGAGGCCAGCCTGAGCAATTTCATAAGAAAGACACTGACTCAAATTAAAATTTGAGAAAAGGGTTGGGGATGTAGCTCAGGGTAGAGCTGCCTGGATTCAAGTTCCTGTAGAGCAGCAGGAGAGGAAGAGCAGGGGCGAGGAGGAGGGGTGGGGAAAGAGAAAGGGGTGCGGGAGGGGAGAGCAGAGGGAGGAGGGGAAGGGGAGGAGGGAGGGGAGGAGGAAGAAGAAAGACCTCATAGACAGCCACATCTGCCAACCTTGGGGGCCTAGAATCCACTGGGCAGCCATTTAGATCTTTTTGAATTCCACTGGCACAACAGAAACGACCTTCCAAAAACTCAGCTGTCAACCCAAAAGAATCAGGACAGAACAACATTAATATCCACACTGATACTGCAAATTTGATAAGCATTTAAGAAGGTTACACCTTGACTGAAGTAAAATAACCAAGATGGAAACTAATTAGTAGTAAGTTACCATGTAAATATTTTTTAAAGATTTTAAAAACTCATTGAAATTAATAAATCCATTTTAAAATGTCACCACAGCAGAATGAATTTCATTCTTCCCTAAGGCTCTCAAGGTAGTTAACAAGAAGACTCATTCACAACTGACATTTATGAAAAGAATCACATACTTCTTTGAAAATCAAGACACATTAGTTTTAGCAAATACTACTTACCTTTTTTTATGGAAAAATTTGACAGCAAGAATGCAGCGAAATCCAAATATTAGTGAAGGCAATAAATGAATTGTCAAAGCAAAGATGACAAAGGGATTTTTAAACTTTTCTCATACTAAGTAAAACTCAAATCATTTTATTTTTAATTAAATAAGCCATGTTCCCAGTCTTTCTAGAATCCCATAAACCACCACTTCTTTCTAGCACTTATCTCTACAGACGTTCTTGGAACCTGCTGGCACTGGTGGGGCTGCTCTGGCCATGCCTCCCCCCTACCAAGGCTGGCTGGCTTCTCAGGGATGATCTCACCCACGGCCTGGAGGACTTCCTCACAGCCCATTCCAGCCTAATTAATGCACTGTGCTTGCTCGAATAGTTTGGTCCCATGGCTGGTCCATCCGTGCTAGCACATAGGGTGTGTAGTCTAAACCATGCCCGGCACCATTTAAACACTTCCAGTGTAGTAACTCATCCAACTCTCGCAAGAACCTTCTGGAGTGTGTGCTGTGATGCCCAGGTTGTAAAGCACGCAGGGGGCCCCATAGCACACTGAGTGCCAGGACCCTAGTGAGGCCGCTCCTCCAGGGCTCAAGGCTTTCAAAGCTACCCACACCACTTCTTCTGAACACGTTGGTAGTTTTTTTTTAAATAGAAAAGACAAAGGAATCACCAACTGGTAGTTCTCAGTCTGTAATGGGAATTTTAAATGTTAAAGGAAATAAAGAACAGAATAAAAACGAAAACATACCAAGATATTTATGCTGTGAACATTTGTTCTAGTTTGCTTTATCTCTCAGCTTGACTAACTTAAATGGAGTCCAAGGGCGATGTTTATTCCAGTCTTTTAAATGAGAATGTTAATTAGCCCATCTGGTTATACATTCAGCTGAAAGCTTTCCCTCTTTCCACAGTGATTTGATCTAGTTGCATAAGTATTTATTTAGATGGGTAAAGTTGCATTAAAATTAAGCAGAATCAGGTGTGTGTTAATGATTTCATTCCTGAAGATGTAAATACAAATAACGAATGTGCAATTCAAGGACGAATTGGTCAGGTGCAGGAAAATACATCCTAGCAGATTTAAACAAAATTAAAAGGGCCCTTTCAGTCCTTGGAGTCACTTGAGTCTACCTCCTTCGAAAGGCTACTTTGGAAAAAAGAGACAAGTATTAAGGGATGGCCTTGTCTTTGCAAGTTTGTTTCCATCATATGCAAGTTACTAAGTAGCCAGGATACCAGGGCAGAAAGGAGAATGTGGCTTCACACAGCTTGTGGCGCAGCAGGGGAGCAGATTGCGGAGATAATTACAGCCAGAGGGGCCAGTGCTATGGTAGAGACTGGCACCCATCGCCATGGCAGCAAAGGCCAAAAGTTGAGGAAAGTTGAGGCTACGCTCAGGTTTCCTGAAGGAAGTATGGCGTGCTGTGTGACTCAAGGGTAAGGAGCACAGGGGGGACAGCACGGCTTTTCGGTTAGGGTTCAGAAACAACACCTTTATGTGTGTCCTTGGCTCGGGCACCAGGAGACAGGAGTGATGGCAAGCAGGCCCCTGTGAGCCACAGCGTAGGAATCCTCAGCAGGCGGGCGGCTGATTCCAGGCAGAATGGAAGCAAGGAGTACAGTGGAAGAGGCCTTTTCCCAGGGATGCCGGCGTCTGGTCCCACATGGGAACAGAGGCTGCGAAGGAATTCAGAGCGGGCGCCACCTCAGGGGTCCCTCAGTCCCGATGGTGCAGAGGCACGGGGGTCAGGGGAAACAAAAGGACTGGGGATGAGAAGGGACGAGGAGCCAGGTTCCTCCTCCTGCTGCAAAGGACAGCAGCATGGTACTGCCTGGCCTTGGATGACGGTGCTCTGAGGGAGAGATCTGGCGACCACACCATCGCCAAGGTTTCAGCCACTGATTTATGGTGGCTCAGCTGAGCAGCCACAGAAAACTAAAACAAGTAGAAAGCCCCGTGGGAGCAGGATCAGGAGCAAAGCGGCACTGCTGTCTGAAAAATGCCAGAAACGGGATCCAACTGGAACACCACTGTGCCCTGCGACCCTAGCCCAGTCACTCCGCTCCTCTTCAGTCAGTAGCATGGGCAGCACCGGGAGGGTTTGTTTTCACTTCCATTTTTATCGAGGCGCTACATATATGCACAGTAGCTCTGAAATTCAGACAGAAATGCGTGCTGTGACATACACAGACCTGCGCCAAGGAAAGCGAGCCAGACAAAAGCACAAACAGCACAGGATTTCCCTTTCACAGTGCCTGGAGGTGGGAAGTTCATGGAGCTGGGGAATGGAAGTTACCAGAGAGGAAGAGGTGGGCGGGGAGAGTTTCGGACTAAAATGATGAAAAAGAATGAAAGTAAAACTATACAGAGCATTACACTCAATGCAAATTAAGTAGACTGCTGCCCATCTAAAATGTGCAAGGGACTGGACTATACTGACTGGACTATATTGTATAGCACATAGTTTCAGCTTTGTTTGCTTCCGCTGCTGGACTCAAACCCAAGGCTATGTGCATGCTGGACACGTGCTTTACCACTGAGCTGCATGCCACCCCTGGTGAGTTCTTGATGTAATCTTGAAAATAAGTTTCCAGAAGGAGTCTGTTGTTTTATTCCATGGTTTTAATACAAAATGGTACCTTCACAGCTGGCACACTTGAGGTAAGCAGAACATATGTGCCATGCGTGAGGCAGGACTACTTCTGCCCACCACTCACTTTTTAAATCAAGTCATCCGGGCACATTTGTGATGCAATATGATTTTAAATGTGTTTGGGCTCCATTCCAAAACAGATACACCTTCTTTGAGGAAACTAAAAAATAAACACATTCATGTTTAACCTAATTAAACATTCAGCTACGTTTAGTAGTGAAGCTGTAATATTGTAATCATACCTCCTTTTCCGTGGACCTTTGTATTTTGTAGTATTGCACGTCCATACTGGAAGCAAAATACATCTTCAAAATACTTACTATATTTGTGCAGTATCTAAGCTACTACTCGGTGATGTTTATTACATGTAACAGTTCACCATCAGCCACCTCTGGATTAACCAAGCCAGGGACGGGAGCTGAGGGAGGAGAGGGGCAACAGCTACTATGGATTGCTGCAGCAGTGGAATTCTGAGAACTTCCTGCTTGTAGGAAACACAGAAGCTGGCCTGCAGGCCGGCCGGCTGGGGTTCACTGAGCCTACAGCTCGGGTGGGGAGTGAGCCCTGCCTGCTGCAGATGACTGTTCGTAAAAGAGCAAGTCAGGAGGTAGCAGAGACGCGTGTTCAAAGTCGCACTTTGTTCTCCTTTCTCAGTCCTCTGGTCCAACACCAGCCTGCCAGAGTCCACGGGCCAGCTCAAGCTATTCTCCTAGATGGCTCATCCAGTCCAGTGGCTGCGGGAGGACAAGGCTGAACACTGACTCGAACGTATCTCTGCAGTGTCATTCAATAACTGCGCTCTGGAAAGCTCGGGGCGAGTCTGAGGTTCAGAGCGGTGACTCCATCCACACAGCCAGGCGGTCACACCTCCTCCCACTCCCCAGTCAGACAGCAGTGTGCACTCTGCCTTCTCCTCCTTCTCTCCAGAACCACAGCACTGGACAAGACATTGCTATCCACTTCCTTGGACGCCTTTCTCACCTACGAAAGTTGAGCTTCCATCCCTGTCATGTCACCCAAGCTGCCACCACCAACCTGAGTTCCTAAGTCCGCTGTGACTCTTGAGTGGCATTCCACTGTGAGGTGCTTCTCCCTGCAGATCCTAGCAATGGTGTAGAGGAATTGGAGGGAAGCTGAGAGCACTGTGCCGGCACGACCACTAAGAGACCTAAGAGCAGCCAGGTGGGGGTGGCCTGGTCCACCAAGACAGCATCTAGCTCTCCCTGTGCTCCCTCCGCCAAGTCTGGTGCCGACCTTTACCAGACTGCATGGATGGCAGGGAGCCTTCATCTGAGTTTCAGTGATGTCTTGGAGACTAATTTGCAGTGAGACTTCTGTCTCTAGCCTTGAGCGCAGACAGGTAGCCTCTTCTGGGTCCTCTTATGGACCATGTGATGCCAGTGTTTGTAAGGGAGAGCAAACAGACCCAGCGCAGCAGTCTCTAGGGTTCTTGGCAACCAGACATACATTTCCCAGTCTTCCTGGGGACCTACTGAGCCAGGGTGCTAGCAGTGAGGACCAGAAATCTGGCTATAGATTTCTTCAGATCAGAGGGCTTCAGCCTATCTGATCCTATCTGACCACATACCCAACTCACTCCTCCTCTTGCCTACTGTAAAAAATTTTAAGACTTCATCACTTAATAGGACAAAGGGAACAATCAGAGAACAAAAACGAACACAACTTTTGCCTTCTAAACATTTTAAAAACTGCTTTAGTGCTAGAAGGTATCCATGGTAAAAAAAATTACCTATTCATTGGAAAACATTTTGATAGCATTTCTGCAGATCAAGTCTTTGCAGGAATTTAAATGAGACCTAGCATCAAATCATCCTCTCTCTAATCCTGCACAATTGGCATTCACGGAGGGGCTGGAGCACATCAAGGATTCTGGCAGACTTACTCTGTAATTAACGTTTACCACATGACTCCCTGGTTAGGAGAAATTAGTGTCCACCACATGGAAGCGCAGTAAGCACAGACAGCAACAATTTCCGTTCCTCAGTACCGGAGTTGGAAAATTTAAGTGACCTCCTTCCTGTTCATGCTGACCACGCTAGGACTTTCAGGTTTGATTTTTTGAATGCTTTAGGGCTCTGCAAGGCCAGCCAGGACTTTCACCCAAGTGTTTTATGAGATTAATGCACTGAGGACTTACAAGCCTCTCTTGGCTCTTCGAGATTTCTTAAATGTCCTTCTGCTCTCATGTTGCAGAACTTAGTGCTCAATCCCTAGTCACTCCTGTACTCGTGGCACTGGTGAAATCGCCACATAGGAGTCAGTATTAGCCTGACGTGATGGTGCACCCCTGTACTCCCAGCCCTCAGGAGGCTGAGGCAGGAGGATTGCTGTGAGTTCAGGGCCAGCTACACAGAGAGACTCTGTCTCAAAAGACTAAAAGCAGGAGTCACCACTGGACCTAGTGTGTGGGAGACATAGGAGTGAGTTCAACAGCTCCCAAGGCCCAGCCTGGAGCAACCTGTACATGAGATGGAGTGTGGTGTCAGATGACTGCCTGGGTTTGAAATAAATACTCTTTAGTCCGTCCTGATAGAACAAATAGTTGAAAACCGTCAGGCGGGGGGAACAGGCCTCCTCTGTGGAAGGTCGAAGAGTCTGCAGAGATTTCCCATCATCAGGGACTGCGATGCGATGTCCCCAGCACTCTGTGTGGGCAGGGCATGCGGCCTCCCTTCAAGAGCAGAGTGGGAGATGGGACACAAGAGCGGCCCTGTGGGGGAACATCCTGCCACATGCTGTCCTGGCCCCAGCACCACCGTCACTGTAGCCACATGCTGGGGGCTTCCCACGTGCCTCCAAGGGGGCACTCAGGGCTGAGGGCATGGCCCATGGGGGGGTGGGGACTCGCACCAGGCCTGGTGATCAAAGGTGACCTGGTACTCAGGATGAGGTTCTGCAACACAGAAAGGAGGTGAGCTTCATAACAGGGAATCAGCACTCGGGAAGCTGAGGCAGGAGGACCACTGTGAGTTCGAGGCCAGCCTGGGCTACAAAGTGAGTTCAAGGCCACCCTTCACTACAACAGAGCAAAATGCAGCAAAACAAACAAACAAACAAAAAAACAAAACAAAAACCTGAGGAAATCTTAATAAATACAGATTTTGGGGGATAAACGTGTATACACAAGGAAGGCCGGGTAGCATGGGTTTACCTCAGCTACTTAGGAGGCTGAGGCAGGAAGATTGCTAAAGTCAAGGAGTTGCAGGCCAATCTGGAGAACACTGGGAGATACTGTGCCCTTCCTCCAAAAAGGTTCATAAACTTCAGCTTGCAGCACATGTATCTTGCTAAGGTAAGGAGTTAATAATAAGGGAAACCGCTCTCTGAACTATCGTCGAGGAAATTGTTCTATAAACCTAAAGCCACTCTAAAGATAGTTTATTTTTCAAGCCACAACCTTCTCCTTCTCTGACTGACTTTCCAGTCTTCATCCTGCATCCCAGGATAACATTGCCTTGTGGGAACTCCTCCTTCAACACCACAGTGTCTTCCCATCTGCTTATCCACTTTTCTGATGTCCGTTTCCTCAGTCTATGGCTCCAGCTGCTTCTTTGTCCCCTCTGGCAGGGAAAGAAAATTCTGAAAGTCCTCTGCTTCGACTCTGTACCTCACGTGGGAACTTCAGTGGCTGCAGTCTGAGCCATATCTCCCCTTTAAAGGTCTGGCTGTACTTCCAACTGCCCAGTGGACATCTCTACCCACAGACCTTTATGGATACTAAATTTAATACGTCCAGAGCACAGATGGAGACTCAGTTGGTCTCCGAAGGGGGAGACACTGGGAGCCCAGCAACGCCTAAGAGTTAGCTTGCTGTCCCTGAGCCCTGGGGATCCTTCGCTAACCTTTCCCAAGAAGGTCACAGCTGTGGATTATCACTTGGTACTGGGAAACCCTGTCGCCTTGATTGTGGCAGCTGACTGTGGTGTTGCCCAGCTGTCTGCTGCCTGTCTTTGCTTCTTCCTTGCTAACAGAATCGGAGATTTTATTTCGATAACGGACAATGACATGACATACGCAGGAGAGGCCGGGCCGAGCTGCACTCAGTTGCACTTCAACTAGGCCAAGCTGGGAGCCCACAGGCACCGTGGCTTCAGGAGCCCTTTTTGTCCTTGAGACCCTCGAGGACTGCAAGGCCCTCGTGGTTGAGTGGAAGGGGCTCATAGCTACTGACATCCTCCTTCTTAGGAACCCCAAATAGGAGAACTTAAAACTGTTTATCATTTAAAAGTAGAAAATAATAAACCCACCATATATTCCTATGAACAACATTATATGGAAAACTAACTATAGATTTCAAAATAAGGAAAACGTCCTTCCTAATAGAAGATGAGGACACTTATGGGTGACCCTGCTTCCAATCTGTCGTTTTGGTCTCAACCTGTTGACTTGCCCTTTTGCACGCACGCGCTTGCTCTCTCTCTGACAGGGAAAATCGTCTCTTAAAAAGGATAGCTGAAAGAGAAAGTATTTTAATAGCCTTTTCTATTTTTTTTTTTTTTTTTTTTTTTTTTTGGCGGTACTGGGGATCGAACTCAGGACCCTGCACTTGCTAGGCAGGCGCTTATTCCACTGAGCTATATCCCCAGCCCCAATAGCCTTTTCTAATAATTTTGGGTATTCTTTGATACTGCACAAAAACGCAAAACTAGGAGATCCTTGAAGGTGAGTGGCCATGCAGGATCTAGAGACAGATCGGAGAGATTTTCTGTAAGTTGCTCTGACTCTTCTGGTCTAACCTGGTCTTGCTACCTAGCACGGTTTAGTGATGCACCTCATTGTTGGGGAAAGGTCGGTTCTCAGAGTGACGCAGTTCCTCATTTTATGTGACACAATCACCTTTGTTACAGTCACCACCAATCTCATTTATTGACCTGAAAAATATAAGTGCTCTCTCTCAGAATGTCAAGGTCACAGTGGGAGCTACAAAGTCTCCACCATTCTAATTTTCCCCCAAAAGCTTGCATTTTATCATCTGCAACAAACCATCAGTTTTCTGTGAAGCAACAGGCTTCCTGAGGTGGTTTTCAAGAAAATGTTTGCAAAATACCCACGTGTGAATACTCATTTTGTCAGTTCTTCAGGTGAAAGGAAAAGTTTCATGAAAAAAGTGGACATTTCCAATCAACTGTATAAGAGAGACAGAGACGGAGGTAACTACAGTTTACCAGCACGCATAAGAAAAACAACCAAAATGTGTAGCTTAGGTGCTAGCATGAATAATCCCAGCTACTTCAGAGGAGGAGATAGGAGGATCTCAAGTTTGAGACTTGGGCTACACAGTGAGATATCCTCTCTCAAGAAGATAAGTAAAATGTTTACAACTGGGACTTTATATGAGTTTCAGCCCTCTTTTGACATTGAACTATTGGTGGGTCTACTACCCTCTGCTCCTACTCCTGAATTTGTAACACAGTGGAAAAGCAAGTGTGGATGTCGTATCTTAACATTATGAGGAAAAACAAATTTAACTTTATAAAAGCCCTGAGAGGAGCTCAGGTCTCTCAGTCAGAGCCCATGCTGAGTGAAGCCCATGTGACGTTCTACCTGGTTTACAGATGACTGAAAATCTGGCACGAGGGGGGGGTGAGGGTGGTGAAGGCACGTCAGAGAAGAGCTCTTCCTTTGAACAAGAGATGTGGAATGGAAATTTCCCCTTTCTGCTTATGGGACCTGTGTGTGTGTGTGTGTGTGTGTGTGTGTGTGTGTGTGTGTCTACCACATGGAAATAACCTTCCCAGAGAACAAAACACACAGGAATCTGGGAAAAGGGAAAGACAGAAAACATCGGGGCAGACCTAGGCGTGTATGGACCCACTGAACTGTTTAACCCTCAGCCTTGTATCCTGACTTCTCGCCACATGTTCATATTTTATTTTTACTGTTTAAGTAACTTTTGGATGAATTTGTTTCTTACAGTTGAAAGCAACTTAACTGAGAAGTAATTGTATACTTTCTGTCAATATGTCACTATTCAGAAGACTCCAAGGGCCCAATCATTCTGTCTGGTGCATTCTAAGCACCCTGAAAGGAGTCAGCAGGGAAAAGCACACTCGCCCAGCATTCATCAGGGTCCCGGGGATGGTAGAGGCTTGCCTCGTTAAATGAGTTAAATGACTAGTACACTTGGCAATAGATGGAGACAGTTCTAGTAAAAGACAGAATTAAGTTTTAGTAAAAACCCGAGGACCCTCACAGGGATGAGACCGTAACACCAAGAATTCAAGGACTAAGAAAAAAAACAAAACAAAAAAAAAGAATTCAAGGACTAAAAAGCATTAGTCTTTTACTGTAATCAGAATCGATGTAACCAGGTGTTCAGAGGCAAAAGCTTCGAAATATTTATCCTTGAGTCAAGAAATCGAATCACTGATTGTAGAGTGGATCAATGGTAAAGTACTCACGTCATGTTAACACAGCTGGTGCTGGCCCACCAAAGTCGGAGATGGAGTCCCAAGTTGGGGACGAGACAGGGGTTGGCTTGGGGACTGTCACAGCACGGAAGGACTCCTCATAAGCACAACAGGCCTGTCCATCAACACCCAAATACAGGTTTGAAGCTTTGTAACCCCAGTTTTTTTGAACCCTTATCACATGCTGGGATCCCGAAAATGAAATGCTTAAATCAAAGAAATGCAAGAGAAAAAACCTGGCCTTGTGGACTCCCATCCCTTTCTCCTTTGTGTGACTGGAAAGGCGGAAACGGCTCACAGCCCTCTGTGCCTCCCAAGTTCTGAGTTCCTGTTGCTACCAGGATAATCTAGTCTGCTTTATTAAAAAAAAAAAAAAAAAAAGCACTAGGAAACTAGCATTCTCTACCTGAAAAAGCAACTTCTGACTCCTCTGTTGTTTAAACCAAAAAGTTGATCTGTTTTAAGCTCAAACATCAGATGCTGACTTATATAACTTAGAAGAGCTCTGCAATTACTAGACACCACGACATCGAAATTAACTCTTTTAGAGATTTCAAAATGGAGAAGTGTGAATGTAACCATTCAGCACGGCAAACAGGCAGTAATAAAAATTTTTGGAAATAGAACAGCACTATCTGTTCATCAGCAGAAGGGACCAAATGCCCAGGGGGGAGAGGGCGGAGGCTCCGGGAGGGGCGGGGCGACCATGGCTCTTACTGCGCAGGAGCAGATCGGGTCTGGAACCCTTGGAAAGGAAGCAGGTATGTAGCTCGGTGGTAGAGCACTTGCCCCTCACAGCAGAGGAGCCACACTAGAAAAGAAATGAAAAAAAAAAAAGAACTTGGGCGCACGCTTTCTATTTAAACACTACCACTCAAACACAAATTCATGGGGAAAAGTTCGGTAACAGTTAAACTGCTGGGCCTGGAGGCACACACCTGTAACCCCAGAACTGGGAGGCAGGAGAATCTTTGTGAGTTTGAGACCAGCCTGGGATACATAGTGAGTTCAGGGCCAGCCTGAACTGCATAGCAAGACCCCATCTCAAAAAAAAAAAGAAACAAAAATATCGCAACAAAACCAAGAACCTTTTGGGGCTGGAGGTACAGCTCAGTGGGCTAAGTGCTTGCCGCTAAGCACTACGGCCCTGAGTTCGATCCCCGGTCCCGGAAAAAAAAAAAAAAAAAAAAAAAAAACCTCCTTGAGTTAGTTTATCTCTAATCCAAGGATGAAATTCCTCTTCTCTAATATCAAAGCGAAATACAGAGAATGCAGATCTCTGAATACAAATTTTTGGACAGAGAGCCTCTGTACTAAGAATTCTATTACTCAAATTAAGAGTTACAGTTAGGGTACAGGGGAGCAGCTTTGGTAACTGTGGTTGATAGAGGCGAGTCACAGTCACCCTGCACTCGGTGGGGTCTTCCATCCTGAGCCACAGGCACATGCCAGCTGCTTTGTCCTTTAAGCTTCTAACAGTGGTCAGTGTATTCATAAAGATCTGATTGCTTTCTGTTTAGAACGGACTGAAACCAACACTTCCCCACTCTTTTGCACATGGACCTAGAGGTTATAAACTGGTATTTTTACTCACAAATTGAGATTGCTTTCAAAGAATATTTTTCAGAAATAACTTCAAAGCAAAGACTCAGCAAGGATTAGCACACTTCTATTCAATGGCATGTTTCTTAAACCAGCTTGAAGCAATAAAAGAAAACAAAGCAGGTGACCCATAACCTTAAGTAAACAATGGTTAAATTAATTGATCCAAAGTCACCAATTTCACCTACAATAGAGTGACAATCACCAGTGGTAGAGCACATGTCCTAACATGCAGGAGGCCCTATGTATAATCTCCAGCACCACAAAATAAACAAAAAGTTTTGTCAACTTTGAAATAATGTTGTATTTTTGAGGGGATTGTAAATAATTTCTGTTTGTTTTTTAAAACAGGGTCTCTCTATGCAGTTCAGCATGAGCTTGACCTTACTAGAGAGCCCAGGCTGGTCTCAAAATCATAGAGATTCTTCTGCTTATGCCTCCTGAGGGCTGGGATTACAGGCATGTGCCACCACACCTGCCTACAAAATGACTAAGTAACTTTTTAAAGTTGCTGTCCAGCTGGGGGCTAAATTATGTTGGGTGCTTTTTTAAATTGGAGGTTCAATTTGACATTTTCAACATAGAAGTCAAGTGATGTCACAAGTTGGGTATTTCAATAGTAGTGTGGAAATATTTCTTCTCCAAACCATCTCTTTCAGTGAGGGGCCAGCAGGAAAGAATTCTGAGTTCCTGAGATCTTTACTGGCCAACACACAAGGGATTTTGCTGAGTCTCGTGTATAGACGCAGATCCCTCCCCGGACACACACAGGGAAGTATGAGGTAACACACACGGATGGTCTGCAGCTGGGTCACTGCATAGCTGTGTTTTCACTTGAGCATGATGAGTCTGCAGCCAGCTGCAGAGACCTGTTGGTGTGGGCAAGTGGCGGGCACCAGTGGGAGCATCGGGGAGCAGCTCACAGCTGGAAATGTGGGTATGGGGGCGGAGGGGCCCCTTGCCAGTAGGCAGAGGCTGTGGACAGGAAGGTGAGACTGGGCATAGAGGGACCAGAGCTGTCTGGAGGAGCATGCAGGGCCAAGCGCAGAAGGTAGCGCGAGGCAGGGAGGTGCTGGAGGTGCCAGCCAGAGGTGCTACTTAAAGGACTTGATGAGTTCTTCCCTCAGGAGCAACTGGACCGGTGGAAAGAAGGCCCTGCAGCTCTGTCTGGGTAACCTGAGAAATCCATTCTATTTTCATGAGGTTAATTTCTTGTATTTCTTTCGTTCTTTCTGTCTTTTTTTTTTTTTTGGTGGTACCGGGGATTGAACTCAGGATCCTGTGCTTGCCAGGCAAGTGCTTATTCCACTGAGCTATATCCCCAGCCCACTTTTGGTCTTTTTGAGACAGGGTCTTGCTATGAAATTCAGGCTGGTCATGAGCTCACTTTGTAGCCCAGGCTGGTCTCAAACTTGCAACAATGCTCCTGCCTCAGCCTTCCAACTGCTGGGATTACAAGTGTGTGCCACCACACCCAGCTTATTTCTTGTACTTTCAACCTCTGCCTAATTTTTACTTTTGTCAGAAGAGTTTCTCTGACTCATCTGTCCACATTTCGGAGCAGCTCGACCACACATCCTCCTCATTTTTCATCAAAGGAGTTTCCACAAATACCTGTGCCTTTTTTCTATTTGTCCCAGATGTACACTTCGTGGGGACAAGGAAGTTCCAGTCCCTACAGCTGGCCTCAGCGTGGCTGGACATATAGTGAACGTGACTTACACCGAGGGGTGAACTGAATGGATGAGTCCCCCAAAGGTAGTAATAGCAATTTAATAATTATTAATAAGTGTCACCCCCGGTTGAAACTCTTAGCCCCTTGGTTTTTGACCCCCCTGTAGAGGAGTGAATTCACCGGCAAAGGCTTCGGATGAGGGGCTGGCTCAACGGTGGCGCACACAGCCCTCAGGTGCCAGGCCCTGTTTCATCATGTTGTGATTGTTTGGCTTTGTGAGACCAGGCCTCACTCTATAGCTCAAGCTGGCCTTAAACCAGCGAGCAGTCCCTGCCTCAGACCCCTCCTCTGCAGGGAACTTCCCACCCTGTGTTTTTGGAGACCCTCATCCTGGCCACTGGGTACAGTCGGTGCACGGGTGCACCTGACCCGTCCTTCTGTCCTACTCTACAAGTAGGTGTCCACCCCAGCTTAACCAAGCACCCAAGTGAGGCACAACTGGCAGATCCTTAGTAGTCTCTGCCCACCATAGCTCCTCTGCTGTGTTAACTTGGGTGACAGACACCTTGGGGTGTCCACCAACCTCCAGCCCAGGCCCCCTGTGCATCGCGCATGTGGCTTTTACTTAAACCCTCCTCTTTGTGTTGAGCCCTTTGCAAAGTGGAGTCATGATGGCAAATTAGAACTGATGCACATCACTGCGTAAGAACTGCTGCTCTGGACCACCTCTTCCCTCCCAGAGGACACCGGTGTAAAACACAATTCCAAGGGAAACCTTGGTGCGGCTGAGAGCTCCCTGATGCACCCTGCTGAACAAACCATCCCTGGGAAACACAGGTTAGCCCTGGGAGATAAGAGCAGCCAGGAAGCTGTGTCTCCAGGCTTCATTTATCAGTTCTCCTGCCAATAAAACTCAGCAGCCCATGGGCCTGGGTACTGATGAGTCACTCTATAAAGAACATTCCCTGGGGAGCGTTTGCTGGGCAATTCTGAGCCTCAGATGGGACTCCTGTCTCCTCTCTCATCCGAGCCTTGCACGATTCTTTGGCTGGCCCTCAAGTCCAAGCTGTCAGGATGAGCCCTGATGTTGTCCCAAACACCTGGAGAGATAGCTTGCTTTTTAAAAGGAAGCGCTTCTCCTCATTCCCAGGGAATTATATAAGTTGCGTTTGCTTTTAAGTTATACAAGGCGCCTGGCTATCTCAGTTGGTAGAGCATGAGACTCTTATGAGTTATACAGATGGGTAACACAGACTTGGAACCAAAAAACAGGACTTGCCCGGTTTCTTGCTTGTGTATCTACTTAGAGTCATGCCCATTACCCTCTGATCCCCAAGCTGTGGGGGGAAAGCCACCCGCAGGGAGATAGAAGCTGGGACACAGCCCTAGCTGAGGCCAGAGCCTCCGCACAGAACGGACTCCTCACACAGTCAGGTTGCCCAAATCTCACTGAGGCCTTCTTTCCTTTGCTTTCTTTTTTCTTGATTTTCTTTATTTATTTGAGACAAGGTCTCACTATGTGTTCCATGCTGGCCTTGGACTCACTATGTAGCCTAGGCTGGCCTCAAACACGTGGTGATCCTCCCGAGTGAGCGCTGGGACCACCGGCATGTGCCACCACGCCCGGCTCAGCAGAGGCCTTCTTATCCTAAGGGAAATTTGATGTTAAACACTACATGTTAGTGTTTCTGGCCCTAAAATGGCTGTCTTCATGGGGAGGGGATGGGAGAGCAGGACAGAAAAACAAGAGAACCTTTAACACTCTCCAAGATTAGGAAAGCAAAACCAAGCACAGTGGCGCATGCCTGTGATCCCAGCACAACAGAGGCTGAGGCAAGAGGATTGCCTCAAGTTCAAGGCCAGCCTGGGCTACATGGCCAGACCTTGTCTCAACAAAACAAAAACAAAAAATTAGGAAATCAAGGATGAGGCCAGTTTAGAGAGGACCTAAGGTTCTTGAGAGACAGATCCCATAGAGGCAACAGTTCAAGTCAGCACCAGCTATAAACCGCCAAGTGTAAAACTCAGATGCATATCTCAAGTAAGAATTCATCTATTGTACCAGTCTTTCCTTTTGCCGTGAGGGGTGAAAGCTAGCGGCGGTCCCAGGCTGGGTGGGCGCTGCGCCACTGAGCTCCACCCTCGGCTCACTCTAGAGTTTTTACCTATACAAATTTAGTTAAATTCAGCTGGACGTGGTGGCACATGCCTGTCCTCCCACACTAAAAAGGCTGAGGCAGGAGGATCACTGCAAGTCTGAGGCCAGCCTGGGCCACGTAGTGAATTCAAGGTGAGATCCTGTTTCAGAAACAACAATGAATAAGTAAATTAAATAAAGAAATAAATGAATAGATAAACAGCTAGGTCCATCACCACTGAGATTTGCTGTGCTCTGCTGCTGTCCACTGAGGGGTCTAGAAGGGCAGAGGTCTCATTGAAGCACACTGTCCGGGTCCAGCTCCAGTCCCTGGGCCGTGCACAAAGCAGGTGCTGGTTTGGGATGAGAGGGTGGTGGAGAAGGTACCTCGCTTTATATAACCGAAAGATGAGGACAAACCGCCACCAGCGTGCTCTAAGGCCGGACATAGCGACTGTTCTCCCGCGTACACGGGCAGCACCTGCCGGGGGGCAGCTTTCAAGGCCGATGGCCTCCAAGGATGGTGTTTACCTTTCTCTCTGCCCCAGCAGATAAGCGGCCACATCTGAGCCCTTCTAGGCACGGACGGGCGAGCAGAGCCTGCCCTGTGCACACAATCAGGAGGCGGCGAGCGTGACTCTTCCTGTCATGTCCTCTGAGTGATGAGACTGTCGGGAAAGGACAACACTGTCATCTAACCCGAGACCCATGCTCTAGTGTTCCCCCGATTTATATCCCTATGGGGAGAGGACAGGAGGAAGGTGGGAGACAGTCTGTGCGTGTCTGAGTGTGTAGATTTTAGGTCGGTTGGTTGAATTTATATTCTTTTTTTTTTTTTCTTTTGAGATACGGCCTTAATATGTAGCACAGGCTGCCCTTGAGCTCTCAGGGATCCTCCTGCCTCAGCCTCCTGAGTGCTGGGAGGACAGGTGTGAATTTGGGTTAATATGACCTCTTTTATTTAAGTAACACATGGCAAGCCCCCAGTGGCTACACTCACTTCTAGAACAAAAATATATCAAACGGTCATGCATGGGAGTACACACCTGTGACCCTAGCTCTGCTGGAGGCTGAGGCAGGGAAGTTGCAAGCTCAAGGCCACTCTGAGCTATCCGCTGATTGTCTAAAATAAATAAGTAAATGAAACCAAGAAAGTGAATATTTTTATAAAATATTTAGTAAAGGAATACTCTATGTGGTAGATTGAGAGCTGGTGGTCAACTTGTAACACCCAACTGAACTGAACCAGTGTGGTTCTGGGTGTGGGAGGCCCTCCTAAGGATTGTTACCGGCAGCGTAAGAGGCAGAACTGGAGAGGAAGAAGCTGTTTAGGGAAGCTGTAGAGAGCTGTTGGTTCTCCTGGAGGAGCTTCCATTGCTGGCCTTCCTGATGAACTCGGCTATTCTTCTTTTTGGAGGAGGAGCTTGGACCTTGGTGTCATTGAGAATGGCTAGGGTCCACTTTGGGGAGCTCTGGTCCTCATATTGGCATCGCTTTCTGGCTCTGGAGGGGACGATGGTGCACAGCTCCATCTCCAGGAGCAGCTTGTTGCATTGGCTTTCCTGGTGGGAACTCGGCTGTCATCATCAGAGGAGCTTGGGACCTCACTGTCGTGAGGATGGCTGTGGTACTTTTCAGGGGAGCTCTGGTTATTACTTTGAGCATTGCTTCCTGGCTCCAGTGCAGACCCCTCAGCTGCTGGCACAGATCCCACTGACATAGACATGCTAATTTTCACCACTGACCTTTGGGCCTTCCCGGTGCAGATCTGTGAAACAGCCCTGCAGGAGACATTGTTATGGGCTCTAGGCCTCCTCCAGCTGGACTCGTGGGAGGCATTGTTATGAGCTCGAAGTCTTCAGCTAGACTCATGCAGGACATTTCCATGGGGTCCAGGCCCTCAGCTGGATTCTTTGGTCTTTAGTGTGTGGACAGATTTCCTGCACTCTGTTTGTGTAAGATTCTTTGGGTGACTGTTATAAAATAATCTTATGACTCAGTGTCCTGTATTGTATTGTTCCCCTTGCAAAACCCCAAACTACAATACCGTACATGACTAATAATTTATTTATATAACACTGGTCTAAGGTTGCAGTGAGTGGTGGCTAACGGAGTGCTTCTGTATTCTTACAGGGGCTAAGCCACGAAGCAATCCCAATCTCGCCTTAATAGAGAAGCAGTAATATTTACACATTACAGTTTACACCGAAGGGACTGGGGCTATAGCTCAGAGGCCTGGATTCAACCCCAGGACTGCAAAAAAAAACAAACAAACAAACAAACAAAAAGCAAATCCTACCTAGAGGGCTCCCTACTATGGATAGAATAACATGCTCAAAATCAAGGTCAGGAATACCGATGCTGAGCTGGATGTGGTCCAGCACACCTGCAGCCCCAGCATTTGGATGGCTGTGAGTTCCTGACCAGCCTGGGCTACAAAGTGAGCTCAATGCCAGCCTGAACTGCATAGTGAGACCCTGTGTCAAAAAGGAACAGAGATGCCGGGTGGTTTGGCAGGTAGGACAGCCCCAGGCAGGGCGCGGATTTCGCAAAGTGATCTCCGGCTCTTCTCGAGGGCCTGTTCACTGCCCTGTGAAGCACGCTCCCGTCCCAAACCCCTCCCACCCTGCCTGTGGTCATTGCGCTGCAGAGGACACCACTGTCCTCCTTTGCTGTTCCTCAAGCCCAGATTTCTTTGGTGGCCAAACTCAACACTTTTTATTTACAAGTCACTTCTCACATCTACCACAGTTCCTAGTCCAAATGCTGGAGTTTCCTCTAAACATCCTTCCCTCAGGCAGTGACCTTTCCTCTGCCTGGAAGGATCCATGACAGGGACAGTTTGGGCCTGTCGTCCGACCACAGTAGCCGCCACACCCGCCCTTCAGTTGGACCTTGAAAGGATGAATTCTACGCCCCTCCATTTTCAAAAAAGGTACAACAGGTGCGAGAGGGAGGCAGCGAGACACACAGAGAGGGGTGGAAAGATCTGAATGCGAATCCCAGCACCACCATTTGCTAATTAGGGGAAACTCCAGAACTGCTTGGCCCTTCCTCCCCACCTTCCGGGTGTTTGCAGAGTTCCCAGGGAAAGGCTTCTGAGGCACCTAGCCAAGCTTCTAGGTACTGTGACTTACCACTGGGTTTCCTAGAAGGGCTTATTCTATGAAAACAGCAACAATTAACCTCAGAATTCTCTGGATTCCCCCGGCCCTCTTGAGCCCTTTTGCACCCAAAGGACGCTGGATCAACCCACTCAGGGACAGCTTTGATGTCCCTTTCCACACAGACTGCGGTCCTCATCTGGAACACTTTGCACCTCAACTACTGCCCCTCCCCTTGGGCCGCCAGGCACCTCTCTGGCTGGCGAGCCAGTCACTGCAGTTACTCTCCAGTGGACAGCTGGATTCAGCCATCCGAGGGTGCTTCCCAGTGGGTTTGGCTTTTCATGGGTTTTGTGGGGTTCGGGGCCACACCCAGGCTTCACATGCTGGCCAAGTCTCTACCTCAGAGAAGCCCCAGGCCCTGGAAGGTATTGAGGTAATAAATAATAGGAGGAAAATGACCACTCCTCCTACAGGTAGCATCCACATTAGCAGACACTTCTGAAAGGTGAAACAGCCCCGGCACACAGGCTGAATTTGGTACCAAGCAAGCGAGCTCTGTCAAACACCACCCTCAAAGAAATCAAAGCCTTCACAACCCACAGGGTAATCAACTTCCAATTCCAAATATGCTTTTGAAGATGTTTGAGGCTAAGCAGGGTGGCACACCTGTCATTCCAGCACTGGGGAGGCTGAGGCAGGAGGATCGCCTTGAGTTTAGGGCCAATCTGACTACATATAAAACCCTGTCTCACAGAACATCATAAAAGTAGTTACTGAGGCTGGGGACACTGTGTAGTGCTAAGTGGTAGACTTTGCATGCAGTATGCTCAAGACCCTTTGTTCTCCATCCCCAGGAAAAAAAATTGACTGAATAAATAAACAGCACTGGAAGGGCCCTTATGGGAGGCTGTGCCAGCGTGGCGCATCTGTGGCAGCAGCACACCCAGGACTCCGGGGGGCTTTGCTGGCTGGGATCAGGGCGTGCAATCTGTTCCATACAGAGTGTTTGCACAAGTAGTTTTCTATGCTGGCCCATAACTCACAGAAGGGTTTCACAGCCCGCAGATGGCAGGTGCCACCAGGCTGGGCCCCAGTGTTGCCCTGCCATCTGCTACTCAGCACTCAAGGTGCAGCACCTGCAGTTGGGGAGCTCCTGGAGTACACACGGCGTGCACTCCTGTCTCAGGTAGCCCAGTGCCTTTCCCAACCTCAGCTGAGTTTCCAGCCCTCAGTTCTCCCTGCTGCCCTGGGACTGCTCCCTGGGATTTGACTGTGCCAAGCAGGAGCCACAGGTCCCTGGCAAGGAGCTGCTGCAGGTGGTGGGAGGAGATGACCCTGGAGAGACCGCCTGAGGCTCCAGGCTTACGACAGTGCGGAGTTCTCTGCTTTTGACTGCTTGCTCCATGCGGAAGTTCTCCCTCCTCATCACTGCCAAGGCAGCTGTCTTCACATGGGATCCAGAGGCCACACGGGATCCAGAGGCCATGCTGGACAAGACTCTTGTGAGGGCCACACCTTCTCTTCCTTTGCTTTGGCAGATCCTGGCCTTTCGTTGTCTAAGCACTGGTCTTCCAGACTTGATGCTTGTTTGTGTTTCTCAATGTTTGTTGTTGGGTTTTTTTAAGGGTAGGAAGAATTTATTAAGAGAAAGCAAGCTGCTGTCTGAGAGGGAGAGGAGGAGGCCCGGAAAGTGGGTTGCCTGCCAACCCCACTTCTCAAGGGTGTTTATTGAGCAAAGCCACCATGTGAAGCAGGTTCAAGGTGGCACAGAACTATGCTTTTTTATTTTTTTATTTTATTTATTTATTTAATTTTTTTTGGCAGTACTGGGGATCGAACTCAGGACCCTGCGCTTGCTAGGCAAGCACTTACTCCACTGAGCTATATCCCCAGCCCCAGAACTATGCTTTTTTAGAAGTAATTTAAAAATACAATATTTGTACAGTAGATGAGCCTGCAAACAAGATGCGACCAAACCCCTGTGTCACCAGCAAGTGTGTGGGGAAGATCAGAGGCTGAGACGGTAAACACATCGAGAACAAGAACAAGCAAGAACGCAGAGCGGGGGGATCAGTGGTCACAGCCCAGGGTGCTCATGGCCTCAGGAGTCACAAAGCGGCTGCACGGGCTTTGGGACAGCTGGCGATGTCTAACCACAGTCTATAGCTGGAAAATGTTATGGTGCTCCGCAGTGGCTTTGTATGATGGTGCGATTTCCTCAAGAGAAGGCAGAGTGTTTAATTCAGAAAATCACATATAAACCAGTTGTGGTGGTGCATACCTGGAATCCCAGCACTGAGGCTGAGGCAGGAGGATCACTTCAAATTTGGGGCTAGATAGCCAGGACTATGAAACCACCCCCACAACACACATACACAAGAAAAAGTAGATAAATAAAGGAAAAGGAAATCATATGGCCCCAGTGGCCAGGAAAGGGCTGCCTAGCAGGGTGAGTAGGGAAACTGAGGTAGAGAAGAGGTCTTAGAGGTCCCTCCCTGGTTTCGTGGTGCTGGTCCTGGGTAGCCGTATCCTCCCAGCGAGAGTGCATTCATTGCATAGTGGCACCATCAAGCGCTTGCACACGCAGGGCCGCTGTGGATGTCGCACTGTGCTGTTCGGCAGCACTGTGGCCAATGGTGCGGGTCAGAGGCATCACGGATGAGAGGCTTCCCAAGGGCCAGAGAGGGAGGGTGAGTCGGGGCCTGTGTCTAAGCTTAGGGAGTTTCATTTATTTATTTTTGGGATTTTCAAGACAGTATCTCACTCTATTGCCCTGACTGATCTCAAACTCCTGGAGATCCTTCTGCTTCAGTTTCCTGAGTGCTGGGAGACAGGCAGGCGCCACCACACCCAGCCCTTAGGTTGTTTTAAATCAGAAGTTAATCTGGTTTTCCTAGTACTTAAAAAAGTCTTTGAGCAGCTCAAGCATCCTACCAAGAGCATTTCGTGTTTGCACTCGGGAGGCGGTGCTCTCCTCAGGTAAATGAGTGGGGTTTGTGCAACTTGGCACTCTCTTAGGTGACATCCCAAGGGCATATTGAAAATAAAGCTGTAAGTGTTTAGATGGCTTGGGGTCCTAAAGTTAAGCTTCTTTATTATTGTTATTACTTTTTTTTTTTTTTTTTTAGTGTTTTGAGACAGGGGCTTGCCATGTAGTTTAGGCAAGCCTTGAATTTGCTATATAGCCCAAGCTGGCGTTGAACTCATGGCAATCCTCCCGTCTCAGCCTCCCGAGTGCCAGAATTACAGGTGTATGCCACCACATCTGGCTGTTATTATGATTATCATCATCAACATTATTATTATAATCATTATTTGTTTTGTTTTGCTCTTTTGAGACAGAGTGTCACTGTAGCCCAGGCTCATGGCTTAACATAATGCGATTTATACTATGGGTCTCAAACATCATTCAGCAATGATGCTACAGAGAGCTTGTTCTCCCTCACAACCAAACAATTATACAGTTAAAAATCATGCTACACTCCCCAAATGAACATACAGTGAAAGACACTATCCTTCATCTTAAGGGTGGAAAGAAATCAACATGTCTGTAATAAAAAATAAACTGCTGAGCAAATAATTCGCCAATTACATCACTGAATATTTTAATTAAACAGTTTTCTAGATGATCCATCTGCAAAGGACAGAGTCTAAGCAATTGATTTATGAACATGGCAGACCCTAGGAATGAGAGAAACACATCTGAATATCTAATGCTGCCTCGCTCTAGGAAGCAAAGAGAGGAATACAAAGCAGAGGTTTGGAGGAGACAGAATCAGGATTCAAAGGTGAGAGTGGGATGTGGAGAGGGTTTTACCGGGGCACAGAAGGCCTGAAGGTGCTTCTGCTCAACTCTGCCCACTTGGGATGTGTTCCAGTTTTAGGCTCTCCAGCAAGTAAACTACAAGAAAACCCTTTTAAGGAAAGCATTCACAACCAGCCAAATTGCACAGGGAAGGGCAAGAACTTGTCCCGGACAGGGATTCCGTCCTCCTTCCAGGATCTGAGAAAGTTCAGCTCGAGCGGCATCTGCAGTCTGCCCGCCTTGCAAACCCCTGCGCCCTCGGATGCAGACCGCCACGGGCCCGGATGCAGACCGCCACGGCCCGTAAAACGAGATTCGCGCAGAGATCTGCCTCGGACAGGCCCACACACTCCCTCTGCCTCCCTCACGCTCCTCCTCCTCCTCTTATTCTTTTGCCTTCACTTGGGGCAAGCGTGGATTCTTATGTCCCTTTGAACTCCAGTGTGAATCTACTCCAGCTAATTACGAGGGAGGAAGGAGAGCTGGCGCCGGAGGCGGCTCCGAGACCCAGAAGGCGGGTGTGGGGAAAATAAAGACTCACAGCAGACCGAGTAGTTGACAAGGGGCACAGTGCAGATGGAGCTTCTGGACTGAACTTCAGTCAGAACACGCCAGACATTAAAAGCCATAACACTGCTCACGAAGTTGAAATAAGGCTGCGTGGCCAGGGAGCGGAACCGATGGGGCTGGGGTTACCTGGGACACCTTGGTCCTGGAGGAAACACACGCATGTGACAAAAATCCCCAGGGGCTGGGAGAAAGCTGGGGGGGGCACTTCCATCCCCAGTGCCCTCACATGCACACACGCACACCACCAACACTCACCAGGGTCTCTACCTAGGATTCACCTACTTTGCTGTATGTAAGTTATTCCACAAGGAAAAATTTTTAGTAGTAAAAGGAGCCGGGTGTGGTGGCGCATACCTGTAATTCCAGCACTGGGGAGGCTGAGGCAGGAGGATCTTTGTGAGCTCGAGACCAGCCTGGGCTACAAAGTGAGCTCAAGGCCAACCTGAACTGCATAGCGAGACCCTGTCTCAAAAAGACAAAAAAAAAAGTTGAAGGAAAATTCACAGTGGAGGTGGGCAAGAGACGAATGAGAACCAAACCACCACTGGGTTTGAGGTAGGGTAGAAAAAAGTAAAGATAGGTTAAAAAAGGCAAAGAAAAATAGCCATTTTTTAAAAATTGTGCTGTTCTTTGGCGCATGCCTGTAATTCTAGCACCCAGCAGGCTGAGGCAGGAGAATCAACTTAAGTTTGAGGTCAGTTTGGACTGCAGAGTGAGTTAAGGCTGGCCTGGACTACACAGCATGATGCTGTTTTGAAAAAAACCAACAATGAGTAAAGAAAACTGTACTTTTAAGAAAAACTGCAGCTTTAGGACACAAAAGTTTCTGAAACCCTCCCCCTTCAAGGAAACCCACTCCAAAAAGATTTAAAGGTCTCCGACACAGGACAAGGCTGTGAGCTGGTTGTGGCCCAGCTTTGCACCTGGGAATCACCTTCCTCAAGAAGGCCACAGAACCGCAGTTCCCAAGCCAGGTGAGCAGTTTGCGTGGGACACACTCCCACCCTCAGCCTTCTGAGGTCACCCTGAGGCACAGAACCCCCACCCAATCCCGTGCACCCCTCTTGGCCACAGTCCATTCTGAGCCCACACTTCTAAAATCTTGCCTAACACAAACCCCATGTGCCTCTCACCCACTGCCTCCGTTTTTCTCCTGGATGGAATGGGCTTAGTCCACGGGTGGGTGAGTCTGAGTTCCCGCCTCTACTGTGGGGGACCCTGAGATGCCATCCTGCAGTGGGTTCAACAAGAGTCAAAGACAAACAGCCCCACTGAGGGGAGCTGCTTTTCTACCAGGGTGGCCTCGCTCTCGCGCTCTCTCTCTCTCTCTCTCTCTCTCTCTATATATATATATATATACACATCTGTCTCTCTCTCTGTCTCTGTCTCTCTCTCTCTCCAGGCAGGGTTTGGGAAGAGGATGGGACTGAATCACTTGAGGTCTTTGGTTCTGTTTGAGGGTTTCCTGGTTAAAGACCCACCTCCCTCCTCTAGGGTAAGGCCCACTCTGATGCTCTCTTCAAGGAAACGGCTGCGGAGAACGACCAAGAGGACACAGAAGTAGCCACTGAGGGCAGAACTGAAGCCCGGCCTCAGGCCTGCTTCCCACACTGTTCCACAGAATGCGAAAGCCGGGAAGACCGGCCGAGACTGAGAGTGCGCGTGTGCTTGGACTTCCCTTTGCATTGTCTTTGGAAAAATTTCACTAATGGATCTGGGAGATTTCGAGCAAAAGTTTAAGAAAAACTAATACTCATTTGTAGTGAAATTTGATGGAATTTTATCCACCCACCCATCCATCCATCCACTCATCTATCCCTTTGTGTGTCCACCCATCTATCCATCTTATCTACCCATCCGTCCTTTCGTTTATCCATCCGCCCATACACACCCACGTATCCATCCACTCACCCGTCCATACATATATACACACACGTGCCCACCCATCTGTTCATCTATCCATCCATCTACCCACATATGTATCCATCCATCCGCCAATCCACCCACCCAGCCAGCCAGCCAGCCAGCCAGCCATAAGGTTTCGGGCACTAACCTTATGCTGGGCAAGCCTCTATCACTGGGCTGCCCTGAACTCATATGAGCACTTTGTGTCTGTGTTGTTTTTGTTTGTTTTCATGTGGAGGGATTGTCGTGTCTTACAGTTCAGCCTGCCGTTGAAGGTATTGTGTACCCCAGCTTGGCCTCAAACTCACTCCTAGGTCAGCCTCACTGAGTGCTGCGGCTATGAGGTATGTGTCACCACAGCTGTTCTTTGTCTTTGTTTTTTAAAAGAACTCTGCCAAATTAAGAAGTTCTTAACTGCCTTCCTTTTCTGCAGGTTGTGGGGCATGTCTTCCCTCAGGGAGTCCCCAGCCTAGGGAGACCCAGTCCCACAGTGCTCGTTCCCTTGCGCACTGTCTTCCCGCTATCTGATTTCCAGGCAGCAGGTGCGGGGCTTTCCCTTCCCACAGGCACGAAGCGGGGTCGGCTGCAGATGGCTGTGGACAAGGCCAAGGTGACCGGCTCACTGAAATGACACGCGGGGGGCTGAGGCCCGAGGCGCGGCCTCTGTCTGGGGTTTTAGGTTCCTTCCTGCTCTCAGCTCTCCCCACGTTCTCACTTCTGGATCAGCATTCCGTCTCCCAAGTGCAGATTTTAGGTATGAGGGACAAATGTGCTAAGGAGATGCAGGCAAGATTCACACTCGGGTCCACCTGACTCCAAAACCAGTTTTCTTATGCTACAATGGACAGATGCTTATAACCCCTGGAGCTAGGCTTCTCCTTTACCCCATGAAACACCCTTCAAAGTAAATGAAACAGGCGAGATAGCCATGAAGCCTTGTAGGACCGGCCCCATGTGTTAGGCTTTTACTTCTGAGGGGGAACGTGTGAGACCAGTGGTGATTTTTCATATTTTGCTGTTTTGTTTTGTGTTGTTTTGGAGGCTGTGTGGCCCAGCTGGCTTTGAATACACCATGCAACTCAGGCTCACCACAAACCTGAACTATTCCTGCCTTAGCTTTTTTTTTTTTTTTTTTTTTTTTTGCAGTACCGGGGATCGAACTCAGGACCTTGCACTTGCCAGGCAAGCGCTTATTCAACTGAGCTATATCCCCAGCCCCTGCCTTAGCTTATTGAGTCCTGGGATTACAGGCTTACACCAGCTAACATACGTTAATCTTTTTAAAATAAATGACGACTATATGATACTTTCTCAAAGTACATGTGAGCATCTATATGATTGTCATTATAGACTCAAATGCCTGTAGAAAAATAAAATTTATTTACTGTAGTGAAGAGTAGGCTATGCTGGACACGGTGGCATGCTGGTAATCACAGCTGCTCAGAAGGTAGAGGCAGGAAGAACTGAAGTGTGAGGTCAGCCTGGACAACTTCGCAAGATCCTATTTCCAAAAGAAAAAGCGAGGGGCTGTAGCACTTGCCTGGAATGCACAGTTCCCAGGAGCAGAATAAAAGAATGGAGTTCATAGGAAGAGCGGTGAACAGTTCACATAATAGATATTAAAACTCAAAGAATAAACATGTGGAGTCCTGAATTACATTCACTTGTCTTTAGCTCAAAAGTAAATTGGCTGGTATTTCTGTTCCACAAATAACAAAAAAGCAAGCACAAAGCCTTTCATGGCATAATAGACCCTAAATATGGAATCACTTCAAAGAAAAGAACATGAAACAAGCTGCTCTGTTTGTACGAGACAGCGCCTAACCCAGCAGCTGCAAGCCCAGCGATCAGCAGAATTCCAACACGGTGAGCGCCAGAACCATGAGCACCCCCAGAGCTACGCGGGTCACCTCTCGCCCGGCCTGGCTCCTCCTTATTTCTGTTTATTTCTCCTGTAGAAGAGAAGCTAGGAACAAGACTCACATCAGAGTGCCTTACTTTGGGATGAAAATCAGTCTAAAATTAGTCCATTTATGTTTCAGTTAAGCCATAATCTGTTACTGAAAGATCTGTACCAGGTTTGTAATTGTGTGGTTTGTAACTCTCCCTGGGCAAAGCCAAGCGGAGTTCCAAGATGGTGGCTTTGTCAGTTTTTTTGCCTTATTCATGTTCTGAGAGTGCCTCATGCTAATCCCAAAATGAAAGCTTTATCATAAAAATAAACACGTTCCTCTGGTTAACAGAGGCAGCAGGAGCACCCAGGTTTTGAGGTCTGTGGTGGGTCTCCAAGTGTCTGCATGAGTTGGGGGCCTCTCTTAATCTCAATTAACTACAAACATGTCTGGTAGTTCAGGTTCAATGCAGTCAGGAAGGAAACCCAGAAAAACCAGCATTTTTTTCTTTCAATGTTTTGCCCTCTTACTGTGTCCATGACAGTGACTGCAAACAAACAGACAGCTGTGGTATTTGCACCCCGTGCCCAGGACTGCAACTGTTCCTCCACTATGCCCCACGCCTCTCACTGCTCAATCTCGCATCCCGTCTCCCCTCTACGTGAGAGCATGGTCGCTTCCTGCTGCAGGGATCTCCCTGGCACTGTCACTATTTCTGAGAACAAGCTCCAGCTGACCGCCGCACGAACTCTCTGTCCACGTTATGTCTCCTAAACCAGTCTTAGGTCTGCACATCAGTCTCCTTCCTGTGCTGCTTCTCCATTTTTAATACGTTCCACTGTCTTAGGACTCCCCAGATTTTCACTCACATTTTTAAATTTCCTTTGTTAAAAAATAATCATTTCTCCCTTTAAGTAGGTAGCCACTTGCTTCTACCCTTAGGCCTGAAAGCGCTTCCTTTCTCCCACACCGGGTCTCCAGCCTCCCCTGTGGTACATTTCTGGATATGAAACTCTGGGGTGGGGTTTGCTGGTTCCCTGTGCAGCTGAAAGCACCATTATCCGAGAGTGAAGGATCAAAAGAAATGCCTAACTGTTCGGCAACAGTCACTCCACCACGCAGCAAGACCAAAGAAGGCAAACTTACCCAGCAGAGAAGATTCCAGGAGATGCCTGAGGGTCCTTACCTTTGATTTAGTGCACTCCTATTCAGGGACAGTGACACACGTCTCTTGGGTCCAGGGGCTGTGGAGACCACAGAGAGGGGAAGGCAAGTCACTCCTCCTAAATCTTTCTAGAAGGTGCTTTTCTGGACCAGTGCTTAGTACCTCTTTGCCTCAGCCCAGGAGGATTTCAGGTCCCCCTTTTAAAGTCACAGGTTGTTCACCTACTCTTTGTGTGTTGGGTAACCCTCCAGGGTGTATATCCGACTTCCATATTTAATGCATTTTAATTCAGCTTTGTAATGATCCAACTTTATATACATGCGTCCATGAGCTCACCTTCCCCTAGGAGCTACACAGGGGAGATTAGGCTGGCATGCCCACTGCTTCCTGGCAATTATGAGTCTGACTTCATAAATGCCTTCGTTTCTGCTCTTCATCCAAAAGTTTCAGAGAGGGAGGGAGGGAGGGAGGGAGGAAGATTAAAGAAATAAAACAGAGTCTTCCCTACTCAGAACCCCAGAGCTTGCCTGCTAACAACACAGTTTAGTTTCTCTCCTTCATGCTGCCCTCTTCAAAGTGTTTGCTATTCTTTATGGAACAGCACCTTTGAGTCCTTGTGAACTTGGGGTCCCCTTGTGGTGGTATGCACTGCACCCCTACCTGGAGTACAGTGTCTTGGGCACATTCTGTCTGGCTTATTAGCAATCAGCCATAAAGATATGTTTTGCATTTGAAAATGAAAAACAGTGCTGTCTTGTGTGCTACACTCAGGTTCTGGTGGAAGGTGGGACTGAAGAGCTGGGGAGAGATGATCCCCGAAAAAGCAGGGGTGGAAACTGATCCGAGCAGGACAGCCTCTTCCTGGAGCTTCCGGTCTGCAGGGCTCAGTGGCAGGGGTCGCACACCCTATCCTAAATCCTTGGGTACAAAATGCAACAGCGAGAGGTGACCCAACCCACAGGTGCGAAGCGCAGGCAGACATCGCTCAAAAGAAGACACCAGCACAGGCAGAGGGGGAGAGACCTCCATTACCCATGCTCAAAACTGCAAAGTAAAACCACATAGAAGACATCACCTTCCTGAGGAAGAGGAGTCTTCAAAGAGATGAAAGGTGATGGATCGAGGGTGTGGCGCAAGGAGCCCTGTGCCCTGGAGTGTGATTGTAAATGAGGCCCCCAGAAGGAAAACCATGCAGAATTCTCCAGAAACTAGAAATAGAGTTGCCCCATGACTCAGAAGACTCACTTCCTCCTTTGTAGCCAAAGGAACTGAAACCCTTATGCCCAAGAAATGTCTCCTCACCCATGTTCATTGCAGTCGTGGTCACAATGGCCAAGATACCAGATCAACCTAGCAGCTTATCCTCCCATGAGCAGGTAAAGAAAATGTGCCACAGATAGACAGTGGAATACTACTCAGCCTTGAAAGGGGAGATCTTGTCAACATGACACCATGGGTGAACCGAGAGGACACTGTGTTAAGTGAGACAAGCCGGGTACAGACACACTGCATAATCCCACGTCTGTGGGAGCCTAAAATGTGGGCAGCACATGGAGGAACCAACTAGAACAGAGTTATCCAAGGACAGGATGAGGAGAGGGGATGTGCTGATTTGAGGCACGAGGTTTTGGGGAGACCTAGCAATCAGCTTTAGCGATGTCCTGCACTGGACAGCAACTGTGGCCAGCAATAACGCACTGTAGGCAAGGGACACATTTAAGCTGCTTTCAGCACAAAATGCTAAGTAGGTGCAGTGGTACATTTAACTGGCTTGTTTTCATCATTTCACATACACATGTGCCAAAACCTCACACATGACTGCATAAGACAAAGACTGAAAATGTTAACTCCTCAAGGACCCCCCCACCAGCTGTAGTCCGTCTCCTTGTCTCCCTGTTTCTGTTCCTGTCCCTCTCTTGTTTTTTTTTTTTTTTTGAGACAGGGTCTGGTATTTCAGCCTGGAAATAAACTCACTACGTAGGCCAGGTTTGCCTCAAACTTGAGGTGATCGTCCTGCCTCTGCCTCCCTAGTGTTGGGATCACAGACATGCGCCACCACTTCTGGGTCCTAATTTATGGTCACTTCTCTACTGTCTTTTCATTGAGATGCTGAGTGGTGCCAGGAGTCAACAAAGGGGATCACACCACACTGAAATCCTGCACAGCAAAGGAAACAGCCTAGAAAGCACAGAGACAGCCTCCGAAAAGGGAGACGTTTCACCAGCTATTCCTCGACAGAAGACTATCACCTGGAGTGTGTAAAGCACTAGAAAGAATTAGGCTCCCTCAAAATGAAAGACCCAGTCACACAAGGAGCATTTGCAATGAACAAACATTTCTCCGAAGTACGAGCGGCCATAGGTACATGAGAAAATGTTTGGCATTTGTCCTCAGAGAAATGCAGATCAGAACGCAGACCCCTTCCTGCTCCAGCCAGAAGGTCTTCATCATGAAACCAAGCACAGCAAGTGCCGGGGAGGCTCAAGGAATGGAAACGCATTCCACGCACCTGCCCCAGGACAAGCACCGCGGAAATCAGGGTGGGGAGTCATCAGGACACTCACAGGCAGAGGTCAGGAGACAGGGACCTGGGAAGGGACTAAGAGGGGTGTGTGTGTGTGTGTGTGTGTGTGTGTGTGTGTAAGGGTCACGATGCCATGTGTGTGTTCCGATTCCTCAGCAGGAATGCAGTGACTCTGAATCATAAACACGAACTCATAAAATAAGAGATTGGCAGTGGTTCAGGCCTGTAATCCCAGCTACTTGGGAGGCTGAGGCACAAGTTCAAGGCCAGCTTGAGCAATCTTGCAAGATCCTGTCTCAATATAAAAATGTAAAAGTTGTTTAAAAGGCCTGGGGCTGTAGCTCTGTGGCACAGTGTTGGCCTAATGCATCAGAGCTGGGTTCATCGCCCATAACCGCCCCCTCTCCTCTCCCTGGATGGCCATTCTTCTTACACCGCTTACCCTATTCCTTTTTAGGCTGTCAGGAAAGGGCTTCTAAACTGAAATTGCTTATCTTCCTTAAGATCCCCTTTCTAATATGTGGGACCCCCGCAGTCAACGCCTTCAATTCTACAGCACACTATTCAGGCACCCTGTGACCAGAACCAAGAGTAAGGAGCAGGGTTGTACTTGAATTGCAGCGCTGGGCACTGAGGATGCAGCTTCCTGGGAAGGGCTTGCTCAGCCTGGAGGAGCCCTGGGTTTGGTCCCCAGCGCTGCACATCAAACCAACATCAGGTAAATCAGTGAGTCGTTAGCTTGTTTTCTTGAAAAAGCTCAAAATGTTGCTTGATGGTATAAAGCCTCACACAGGTGACACACGCGTTTCCTGGCTGGCAGGGCCAACCATGGAGAGTAATTAGAATGCCCTCAGTACCACCTGAGCAGGTGAACAGAAGAAACTAAACCCCACTCTGCGTCTCCCAGGAGTCTGTGTCCTCTCCTGGCATCTGCAAGGCCAGCGTGTCCATGGACCGCAGGTCTCTTGGACACTCTGCTTTGTGTCTTGGAAAGGCCCCAGGTGGGTCTGCCTCAGGTTTTCCCTTCTGCAATGGACCCGGGTCAGGACAGGGAGGGACACGGCACCCAGGACAAGTACAAGTCTCCCTGGATCTTCTCCCGGTGGGGGCGCACTACGCCCTCACCAGCAGGCTGCAGGACGAAAGTGCCCGCCTGTCCCGCAGCAGAAAGTGGATGATGACGGACTGGTCTGCAGACAGGAGCAGGATACTGATGTCAGGGTTCCACTGAAAACCAAAATACCCTACTGTATCTCGGTCTTCCTGTCCAGAATTACAACTAAATCCTCAATCTCTTGGAGTCTGCTTACTCACCCTGATTTCTTCCGTGTCACCTAGACCTTCCACACATGTGCTGAAATGCAGAACCTCCGAAGTTGTAATGCAGCTCGCACATGCTGACAGGCCACACAGGTCTCAGATAATGACGGCAGCATTCCACCGAGCAAGTAAACATGTAGCACAGATACCTAAGGGGTCACTGGCCAAAAATGCCGCATGTGATCACTTGGGAGGACAGTTAGTAAACATTTCTGACATTCAGGTTCCTTTTTTTTTGGAAAGTGGCTGACATTCCCATAGTGCCTGCTACTCCGCCCACGTAGCAGTTTCAAAATTGAAAGGGAAGAAGGTTGCTATTATGAGGAGCGTCTTAGTCAGCTTCCCATTGTCGGGAAAAAAACACCCACAAGTGCAAGGAGGGTCCTCCTGGGTCACAGTTCAGAGGAGTCAGTCCATGGTTAGCTCCAAGACAGGAGCAGCACGGCGGGAGAGGGGACAGAGCTGTCCGGTTCAGGGCTAGGAGCAGAGAGAGTGGGGGACCCCCAAGGCATGCAGAGACTCAGCTCCCCCCAACTGGGTCCCACCTTCGCCCAGCACAGTGATTGCTGAACACTGTCCGCAGATCTGCTGAACAGCACAGCACCCGCACAACCCAGTCGCTGCTCTGAATCCAGTCAGGGTGACAGTGAAGGTTAAATGGTTCACTGGCACAAGTCAGCTGCGAAACTGGGGACAAAAACCCCACCGAGCCATCCCCTTAAAGCCTAAAGAGCAAATGCAAAGCTCACCAACTTGGAAGATTACCCATCACTTCCTGTTGGGGTGCATCAGACCAGGGGTCCCCGCAGCAGGTGAGACAAGGGCCTGGAGGGGGCAGCTCTCTGCCTGTCACTGGGGTGAGCAAGGAAGAAGTCGAGGGGCTGAGGTCTGCAGATGAGGACGCAGGGAAAGAAGGAAGGCCGGCCCCGAAGACCTCACACACAGGAGAGACCTCATGCACAGGCCTTTGGGGTCTCCTGTCCCAGGTGCCCATGCTTGGGGCAAAAGCCTTGTCCCGCAGTCAGGAGTGCAGTGCTCGGGTCAGACGGACCCAAGGTGAAGTCCTGACAGTGCTGCCTCTGCTGTCAGTTTATGTAACACAGAAATGTTACATAACTGTATCAGAAATGTTTGCTGTCTGTCCTCCTGAGTGATTACATACGCCTCACGCATAACTGGGGGAATGAGCAGCTGTCCTGCAGGTTGGTGATGTCGTGCATGCAAATAAAGCCCCAGGCAACAAATGCAACATTCTCACCACACGAAGCACACAAAACCACTCTCGGGCCACTTCCCCTACCCAGTAGGTGATGATGTTGAGAAATGCCCCTAGGTGTGGGCAGCCAGAGACTGGGCCCCTCTAGAAAAGGGTGCCGTGCATGCCCTGTCCTCATGCATTTACTTGTTTGTTTTTGATGGGTCTCAGGATGTAGCCAGGCTGGCTGCAGACTCTAGATCCTCCTGTCTCAGCTTCCTGAGTTGTGGAATTACACCCACGCACTGCGAGGGGCTGTTCTTGTTTCAGACCCTTGTCTGCTCTGTCCCATCCTGGGGCTAGCCTGCTCATCCCCTCGCTTGGTGCCCGTTTTACTACCTTGACCGAGGGACACTTGTGCTGGGAACCAATGCTGAGCCCTTTGGAGAGGATTTGAAAGCTGTCCCTAAATGGGATAAAACTCCAGTCCGAGCACTGCCCCCGCGGGGAGGCCAAGGCTGGCACTCAACAGGGCAGAAAGGGAGTGAGGTGGGGATGCTGAGGTGGCCCCCTCGGACCTTCCCCTGCCAGGGTCCTCACGTCCTGCAGTCACTGCCACACTGTCCAGAGGACACCAAGGGGCCTGGACTGAAGATTTCTTGCTTGGGTGACTGCAGGATGGGGGCCACAACTGTAGCTCCAGGAGCCACACACGGGCTGGCACTGCACCAGGAGGCCAGGAGGCCTGGTGACAGAGATCTAGCCAGGCCGGTGATGAGATCACCTCTTTCTGCTCTACACAAGTAGCAGCAGCCGGGAGCCCTGGACACACACAGAACCGAGGGAGGGGTTTGCAAAGTCAGCGCCTGAGGGGTTCCCATGACCTCTCAGGGCAATCCAGCTAAGACCCGAGCGCAGGACACAGGAGAAAGCCTCGTGCTAGCCCATGCCTCCGCCCAGAGTCCCTCTTTAGGGCTGCGCATATTCCTCCTGGGGCCTATGGGCCGAAGGTCTGTGACTGCCAGGCGGCCAGGGCAGGGGAGTCAGTCCCCCTGGCTGCATCCACACACACGAGCCCTGCCTTAGTCAGCCGTGGTGCAACAGGGACTCTGCCCGGCAGGGCCAGTCCCCAAGGCTGGGACAAGGTCCTTTCAGGCCCTCATCGCCAAGTGCTAGGCATGGAGGCACGCAACTATCATCCCAGCTCTTAGGAGGCTGAGGCAGGAGGATCCCGGCAAACTCAAGGCCAGCAAGACCCTGTCTCAACAAAACAGAACACAACACTGATTCCTAACAAGCAGATTCATCCTTCCTGCTACAGAAACAAGGCACAAGGGTCCCCTTTTGTGGTGGGAATCTGTGGAAGGTTGGAAAGCAGAAACAGACAAGAAAGGCAGGGAATCCGAGCTAAAAGCAAGAGAACAACCTGTGAGGTTTCCACACACTGAGCTGCATCTCGGGGAAGGCTTCAGAGACATTTTTCTAAACAACTGCCTTAAATTAGTTTCAACCCAAAGAAATCCACAGGTAATCCTCCCCTGGCTGGCTTCCTCCTGTATGAAAATCCGGAATTATGCAGCTCCACTCTCAGGCTAAGGCTTGTTTTATTTGGCTTAATTAAAAGCACTCAGAGTACCAGAGTAGGGAGCAGGCCTGGGTGATGTTCAAGATAGAAGTTACGCTGAGGGCCAGAACTAGCAGAACTGGCTGGACTTGATTTCTACCGAGGTTTTCTTAGAGGGAATTAAAGAAGAAAAAGGAGGAAAAGGTCTTGGTGATGTAAGAGAACTGAGATTGCAGGAAGCTGAGCCGGGCCTGTCAACACTGCAGATCTGACACGGATTGGGTTGAGGTGCTTCTGAAGAACTAGGCCTGGCTGCCAGGCCATGCAAGCCTCGGTCAGAGACAGGGCCAGGTCAGAAATCCTGAACACCTGTTGCAGTTTCAAGGAGCATTGTAAAAGTCTTGGGATAAAGTTAGTATCAATTTGCCTGAGTCTCAAAGAGAAATAAACACAAAATATAGCTGTAGGCAGAACAGTGGGACCACGCTAAAATGATCCATCACTTCTTTTTTTTTTTTGGTACAGGGAATTGAACTCTTGACCTTGCACTTGCCAGGTAGACACTGTGTCACTGAGCTGTATCCCTGGCAGACTGTTCACCCCTATTCCCCATAGGACAAATTTTATTCCTGGGCTACAAATATGGCCGATACCACTTTTTGAAAAGTCATGCAAGGCATGGGTGGCGCATGCCTGTGACCCCAGCGTTCAGGAGGCTGAAGCAGGAGATCACTGTGAGTTCGAGGCCAGCCTGCACTACATAGTGAATTCAAAGCCAGCCTGTAGTACAGAGGGAGACCCTGTCTCAAAAAAAAAAAAAAAAAAGTCAAAGAATAAAAAAAGTAACGCAGCCAGCAGCAGTGGTGCATGCAAGTAATCTAGCTACTCAGGAGGCTGAGGCCGGAGGACCACAAATTCAAGTCCAGCCTGGACAACATAGTGAGACCCTGTCTGAAAATAAAACAATTTAAAAGGAGTGGGGCGCAGCTCAGTGGGGAGCCCTGGTTCAATCCCCAGCACTTGCCCCCGCACCCAAACCATCAACCAAATAAAAACTCTCAGTACTACCAGACAGCCTTAGCTGATGTGTGGGAAGCTGCATGCTTGGAAATGAAAGAGTAGGACTTGAGTTTTGTTCAGCACACAGAGCGCTGCCCAAGACGCACGGTTCAAAGCAGACAGCTTCATATCCTCACCCTGAGAGGAGGATGACGGGGGGTGCGGGATGTGTTAGCTCCCACCATGGCACCTTTAGACCTGAGAAGCAGCAGAATCGGGAAGGTCTCTCTCCCCTCCTTTGCCCTCAGATCCTCAAGCCGGTCCTGCAGACCTCAGGCCCCCACCCCCATGAGAACCCTCTTCGCTTCCTTCCCAGGTTTCCTGTCCTGCCCCGTGTGTCCACGCATGCCTCCCACGACTGCTGGCACAGCAATCCACGGGTCTCCCCGATTATGTCGATCTGCATCTCCCATGAAGCCCTCCGCCACCCTGTAGCCCTGACATTCACTGAATCATATGCCTTTCTCACCAGGCTGCTTTCCACCCAGGAATCTAGAGCTGGTGAGGGAAAGAAATCTCTCCTTCTGGCACAAATGAGAAATCAGTTTTCTTCACTGATGGAAAACCCTCAGCTGGGTCAAGCAACATGCTTGTAAACAGCACACAGAGAACAGAAAGCAACACTTGGAACAGGGTAGTGCTCTCTGTAATCTCAGCTACTCAGGAGGCTGAGGCAAGACGGTCAAAAATTCAGGCAGCCTAGGCAAGTTCATGAGGCTCTTGTCTCAAAATAAACAAAGAGAAAAGAAAAAGAGCTGGGTTTGAGCTTAATAATGCTCCCTGGGTTCCATCCCTAATGCTGCAAATGAAAGAAAAACCCTTGAAATGAATAAAAAATTACAACACAGCACAGCAAAATGTATGGGCTGTGGCTGGAATTGTGTGGAGGGAGACATTTAAACATACTATGAAGTGCTTAAATGAGAAGAGATGTCTACAATGAATGACCTTAGTTTTCACATCAAACAACTAGAATAAATTAAACCCAGGGTAAACAGGAGAAAGAAAACCATACTTAGAAACTGAACAATAATAATCCAAGCTGGAAATAATACACTTGTGAATAACAAAACATCTGTAAATTTTTTTTCAGTACGTTAAGCCAGTTTACGACTTGCTAGGAAAATCTACCAAATCCTCTCACTTCTGTTGAAAGGGATTTTTTGGAAGCATCTGCATATTTATTTTTTGATGTTTCTTTTTTTTTTTTTTTTGAGGCAGGGTCTCACTATGCAGCCCAGGCTGGCCTCGAGCTCATGGCAATCCTCCTGCCTCAGCCTCCCAAGTACTGGGATCACAGGCGTGCACCACCACATGCATCTGCATATTTAAAATAGAAGCCACAGTCACTAAAGATTAAATGGGAAAAGCAAACAGAATTACTCTTTAATTTAAAACCTCTCTGCATGGCATAAAGCATTTAAGCCCAGAGGAAGAAAACTGTTCAACTGTGCAGTGGGTGGAAGAGGCTGCGCAGGCTGGGTTTGTCCCCAGCACCAGGGCTGCCAAAGTGCAGTGCCCGTTTCTGCATCCAGTCCCAGCCCTCCCTGACCACAGGCTGAGCTGCCCCTGGCCCAGGTCGTGCACCTTCCTGCCTGGACGAGGTCCCCACCTGCCGTCTGGCACCACGCTCAGCTCCGCTCCCCCCATCCATCTCCTGTGGTAATTGCAAAATTCAATGCAGAAATGGAAAAGCCCAGCAGGAGGCCTTGGGAAAGCTCAGTTTCCAAGAGGGCATCTCTCACCCTCCAGCCTCCCCCATGCCTTAACTGTCTTTCCGTTCCCTGACTTGTTCAGAGAAACCACTATGGACCGAAAGACTCTTCATATCAAATGGCTTGAGGGGTGCCAAGCCAGAGGGGCAGCTCTCTCAAATATTTAAAGGCAGCAGCACGTGGTGGTGCATGCCTGTAATCCTAGCTAGCACTCAGGTGGCTGAAGTAGGACTGCCCTGAGTTCCAGGCGAGCCTGCACTACATAGTGAGACCCTGTCTCAACAAAACAGAGATATTTAAGGGTAAAGGGTTCTGGGAACATGCGGCTCAGTGCTGCTCTGGCCCAGTGAAGCCAGGCGGGTGCTTGCACTTGCTGCAGCGTCTGCAGACAATTGAGTGACCCAGGTGGGCGGGACAGGCTCACCACCCAGCAGTTCACAGCCTGAGCCCAGGCAGCGCAGACACTAGGTGACTCCGTGGGTCTCTGCACCCCATGGACTGAAAGACCCCGCACCAGGGTGGGAGTTCCAGGGGGGACATGGCCCACAGGCACTGCCGCCTCAGCTGCCACCTTCCGGGCTCAGCTCCCCGGCCACCTTGCACCTGGGGCCACAGTTCTCCATTAACTGAGGGAACTGAGGGGCTGCGGCTGTGCGTGGGGTGGAGAACCCGGGGAGGCAGCACTTCATTCATGACCGTACAGGGCACATTGCCCGAGTCCCCTCCATACCCCCGGCTCACTGGTCCCCCATCCTCGCCTAGTGCTGCAGCAGCTCTGGAGTCTTCCCTCCTGAGGGTCTTCAGTTTCTCCGCCCTGGCTGCCTCAGTGTCCTGAATGGATTCAAAACCGTTTCCTTCCACAGACATCGTGACGTGGGAGAGAAGCCAGGGGTCCACGGCGTCAGAGCCGGTGACTACAGTGGATGAGGAAGAGCACAGCCTCAGGGTTTTAAGAGCTGTAATCTCCGCAACTGGGAGGCTGAGGCTAGAAGATCGCCAGCCTGGGCTACATAGCAAGACCCTGTCTTTAAAAGAAAAAAAACAGCAAGAACTGTGCAGAACCTGGGCACAGTCCTGCAGGCCTCCCCCCACAGCCTGGCCCACCACACTCCTCGGACGGCAAAGGGGATTGCAGAGGCTCGTGCTTGGGCCTAAAATGGTTTCCCAGGCCCCAGGAAAAAGCCAGGCATCTCAGACTCTTGGAGCAGACAGGAGCCTGGCAAGGGCAAAGCCGCGCGGAGCCTGAGTGCCAGAGCCGCTGTCCTCCTGCTTCCCCAAGACTCAGAGAGGACGTCAGGGACGCCGCTGTCCTCACCCGCCTCATCCTTCCCAGCGCTGGCCCCCGGGACAGCCCGGCAGGAAGGCCAGAGGGAGCCTCAGATCGTTAATTCCACTCAGAGAGAAGCGCGAAGAAAGCACAGGCTCGCCCTAATTTCCACCTGCCTGCAGACGGGGCAGCCTCCCTGCAAACGGCTGCCACAGACGCCAGAGGCAAGTCTCCCATCTCCTTGGGAAGAGTATTTAGAATATTTTACGTTTTCTGTTTAGTGTTGTATCTTTATTGTCAGACCTATCAGATCTGGTCCCTGTGTCAGGACAATGAACTCCTATCCAAGACACTCATTAGTCAGAGTATTAATGGAACTAATATTTGGGGAGGCAGGGTCTGGAGAAGCAGCCCAGGCTGGCCTTGAACTCACAGCAATCCTCCTGCCTTAGCCTCTGGAGTGCTGGGGTCACGGGTGTGCCCACCACATCAGCTTTAGTTTTATATTTAGGCAACTGAGGCCAACCACAGCAAGAGCAGCACTCATGGTATGGACGAGAATCTCAGCTTTCCTGCGCAGAGCCAGACGGTAAGCAGCTGGGTTTTCTCAGTTTTCTGGTCTCTGCCTCCCACTCAGCTCTGCCTGTGGCTCAGGAGCCCCAGGAACAGCAGAAGTAGATGAATGTGGCCCCGTCCCAACCCCGCTGTATGTGGGGCTAAAATTTACATCTCCTGTATTTTTCACATGCTTAACCTATTCTTTAAAATGTTTTTCAACCATTTGAAAGTTTTTTTTGTTTTTTTTTTTTAAAAACCTCATTCTTCGCTTGCAGACCTCGGAAGCAGCCGTGGCGGAGCAGATTGGGCAGGTGGGAAGCTGCCTGCTGGCTGTGCCAGGGTGACGGGCCCCTGGGCCAAGGGCTGAGTCACAGTGCCTGGCTGGAAGGGCAAATCACTAGAGGAAGCTGGGCCCTACTTGCTGCTGCCTCCTTTGAATTTTCCCTCAGCAACTGCGCAGAGATTTCTGGAATCCTTGCCTTTCAGTTTCCTATTGTTTCTTTCTCTTCTGTTTTTTGTTTCTTTTTTTTTGGCCATCACAGAGGTTTATCGAGAAACCTGCGCTAAGCAAAGCCAAGCACACAAGCGTCTTCCCTTTGCAACACACATTGTTTCCCCGAGGGGGGTGTACCGTTCCTGGAGGTACTGCAATACCAGGTCGATGCGTGGAGTGGACGGAGCAAGCTCCTATTCCATCTCCCAGCTCCAAAAATCCATTTAATATATTGTCCTCAGATAGAGGACGTATCAGATATTAAACTGATAAGAACAGATACTACACTTGATCTTAGCCAAAAGGCCGAGAAGCAATTTTTGTCTCATTTTTTGAGACAGGGTCTTGCTCTGTAGTTCAGGCTGGCCTGGAACTCCCAAGTATCCTCCTGCCTCAGCCTCCAGAGTGCTGAGGTTGCATCTGTGAGCCACTAAGCCCAGCTTCAAAGTTTTCTGGATAAAGCTCTAATCTGAGACCCGGGGGAGCCCAGCCTGTCCCACGGCTCTAATTTCCTTCAAGTTCTGCACTGTGTCTTTCTAGTCCACAGTATTTTCCCAAAGCTTCTGGGTAAAACTGCTGCCAGAGAAGGCGGGCTTGTGGATACCACACCACCATCAGATCCGGCATCAACAGGAACGGGTCCAGAGCCTGCAGAGTGGAGTGGCTTCCACCAGGGACAGCGTCCCCAGCGGGGAACTGTGCTGGATCCTTCCCCTCGGCTTCTCTCCGGGAAATTCAGCTCTGAGGGAAATTAAGCTCTCGGCGGAGAGCACACCAGAGAGGCCAGGGCAGGGCGGGTTCTCACAGCTCTGGTTCTTACGGAAACTCACCCTTTATCTGATCTGGGGCTGCTTGCCTGTATTTCCAGCTACTGGGGAGGCTGAGGCAGGAGGATCCAGAGGTGAAGGCCAGCCCTGGGCTACACAGAAAGACCCTACCTCTGAGGAAGAGTATGCATCCTCTTCGGCCAAGTCATGAAACGGTCCCCGCTGTCGCTGGCACTCCGGCTCTTTATCCTAGCACCTATCTCACTAGTATGTCTGTTCCTTCAGGCTTAGTAAGATTTACTGGCTGGATTTATTTCTGGGTTTTAGTTTCCCAAAACACTTAATTATTCAAAAGTTCAAACCAGTATCTCAAACCTCTTCTGATCCTCTTCCAAAACATTCTTTCCTCCCTCGTTTAAGGTGAACACTTGATCCCCTCTTTTAAGAGAGTAACCCCAATCGATCCTGAAGCTCACCGCAGCGGCCTACCAGTGAGTTACCATGGCAACTGTCAGCCTAGCTCCAGAAACACAGGACCCAGGGTTTCAGGCCTTTGCTGTCCTGGCTCACGCACCCTGGTCCTGCTCTCATGTCCTAAGACAAGAAGCCCCATGCTCATGCTCCCACATGCTTCTGGTCTTTGGGCACCTGAGACTAGACAAAGAGGCTACCTTCCCTCTCCTGGACAGGCAGTCATCCCAGAAGCAAAGAAAATGCTCATCCAGACCTTTGAAGGATCATTCTATTTAGAGGCTGGCCTCACACTCCCTGTGATCTTCCCGCCTCAGCCTTCTGGGTGCTGGGATCACAGGCATGATCCCCCACACTTGGTGACAGAACTTTTGTGTGTTTCTTTCTAGCACATGGATGAGCATGTCCTGTCTTGTAACCTCTGGTTTTGCGGACTCAGCCAAAGACGCCTTTTGCGAGGTTGCTGGTTTAGGCAGACAAGAGTCTGGATCGGCCTGGACCAGGGCTTCCCAGGGTGGGCTCAGTGCGGGCCTAGATTAATTTCTGTCTGTCCTTTGCTACCCCAAGTCCCTTTGCCCCAGCAACTGCCTGAGAGACACCATCACTGGTAAGGGCTTGGGTCTGAGGCTGGGACACAGCTCCGAGGCCACCGGGAAGCAGATGACCAAGCCAGGAAGCAGGCAGAGGTGGCGGTTGGCAGCAACCGGCAGCATCCCAGTCTCTGGCTCCAAGCCCCCGCCTCATGCACAGCCTAGTGCCCTCTGCATGGGTGCTTCTGGCTTGCCCGGATGGATTGTACAGAAACTAGATCTGCAGAGTTCAGTGAGATACTCTGGCCCCGCCTGGGCTGCAGCTAGCTGCCCGCAATCTTCTAAAATGATTAAAATTGCTGGGTGTGATGGCACATACCTGTCATCCCAGCACTTGGGAGGCTGAGGCAGGAGAATCACCTAGAGTTCTAGGCCAACCTGGCTATACATAACAAGACCCTGTCTCAAACAAACAAAAGATTACTAAAATTGTATGACAACACAGTTTGAGGATCCGGGTGGGGTGAAAAGACAGAAAGACACCCACATCAAGAGGAGAAAGGTGGGGCCAGGGATATAGCTCAGTGGCACAAGCACCTGCTTGGCAATTGTAAGGTCTTGAGTTTGATTCCCCATGCCAAAAAGAAAAAGAGAGGAGAAAGGTGAAACTCCTGGTAATTCTTATCACCTTAACAAAAGAATCTCAGGATGCCCTGGAGAGAGGAGAGCCCTGAGTCTTGGGCCAGGGTTAGCATGCTCTGGGGTGGGGGGTGTTGACACAGGACCCATCAGCTCCCCAGGCTCCTGGTCACCGAGTCACTCACCCGGGTCGTATTTTGTGGGCTCGTTCATGGCTATCTGTGAATGGGAACCTAATAAAAAGGACTTTTGAGGGGCACACATGGCCTCTGATTCTCAACTGTTTCTCCTGAAGGTTTAGCCTTCGGAATTCCACAGATGTCTTTGTTTGTTTGGGGTTTCTGAGAGACCAGGTCTCACTGGGTGACCCCGGCTGGCCTTGAATTTTGAGATGATCTTCCTGCTTCAGCCTTCCGAGTGCTGAGATTATGGGTGCCCGGCTCTGGATCCCAGCTTTCTGAGATGCAGCACTTGGAAATCTAAACTGGGCAGAGGCCACTGCATTGGGCACGGAGGGCAGGGAGGGGACGTCCTACCTGGGAGAGGGAGGGGACATCTCACCTGGGAGAGGGCCGGGCGCTAAGCAAATCCACATCTTAGCTCTTCAGCAGCCAGGAAGCCCGGATCTGCCTGGGCCTGTGAGGCGCTTTCTTTTATCTTTAATACTACACCTTGCTACAGTTAATCTCAAGGTGCAGCATATCCGGAAAAACCCTGGAAGAGCAGGAAGCCCTCCCTGTAGAGGTCATGTAATATGCATGAGGCTTCATCCTTGTCCTCTGTAGGGTCCTGCAGTAATACCCAGAAACATGAAGGACGACTGGATGCCCACAGCTGTATTTCTACTGTTCAGTTTGATTTGTATCATTCATTTGGGAAGATGAGCATCCTGAAAACCCCCACAGGGCTTTGAAACACTTTAGCCATGTGTGATGATGCATGCCTGTAATCACAGAATTTGGGAGGCTGAGGCAAGAGAAACTCTGTCAGTTCGAGGACAACCTGGGCTACCTAGTGAGTTCAAAGCCTGGATTTGGGGAGGTCTCAAAAAACCTCAAAGAAACAAAGAAAAATGTTTTATTATGTACATTTGACATTACGGGGAAATCATCAGCCCTGGTCCTCCCTAACTTCCCTTTGTCCTCATTGCACGCTCTGCTTTGCCCTTGGAAGGTTGTTTTGCCCTTCACACTGTCCCTCCCGGTGGCCACTTGGAGCTGGAGGTCTTCAGGGCTCAGTAAGTCTCTCTACTGTTCAGCATTCCTCCCCTCACCTGTAACTCACGACCATCTATTTGCAGGCCGTAAGAGCGTGCTAGGCACAGGTTTTTCTGGTCCGCCTGGGGACTGTCCTGATGAGTTACTGCCTCCGATATTTTAGGAAGCTGCTAAATTGAGGTCTTTCATACAAAACCGTCTCACACAGTAGGAACTAAAACTTCCTTGGGTCGCTGCTTCCTTTTTATCTGAATTGGGAAGTTTGTCAGGAAAGTGAAGGTCGGGGAGTGCACAGGGCCCTGAGTCCGTGCAGGGGTGCAGAAAAGAAAAGAAAAACAGCTACAAGACAGTCCCGCAGCCTCACTGTCGGCCCCGGCTCCTGTGCCATCCCAGACCCCAGGTCTCGTCGTCCAGATGGGCACGGACAGCGCACCTGACCCGGCCCGGCCAGACCCCAGGGCCAAATCCCAGTCCTTCTGTGAGGGTCCTCTGGATGGAGCTGGGACTCGGACCACCCTGAGCGAACACGGCATTGCCTAGAGAAAGGGCGAAGAACCAGCCGCTTCGATTTCGTTTCTTCTTATGTTGGGTTCCTTTAAAAACACAGATCTAACTGGAGAAAGAAGGCCTCTCTGACTGGGGATGCAGGGCTGTAGAGATGGGCTTGTCCCACACTCTCCCAGCACTGACGCAAATGAATTCCAGGGGAAATTTGGGAGGGAACGCGGCACAAGAAACCAAGGGCAAATCTCATGAGATAATTTACACCTAATTTACACACACACACACACACACACACTCTAGCCAGGTGTGGTGGTGCACGAATATAATCCCAGCACTCCGAAGGCTGAGGCAGGTGGGCCAACCCAAACTGAATAAGGAGACCCTGTCTCAAAAAAAACTAAACTAAACTAACCAAAAAATACGGATCTAAACTGGGCGTGGAGATCCCTGTCTGTACTCCCAGCGCTTTGGGAAGTCACGGCAGGGCAATTTAGCAAGACTGTCTTAAATTTTAAGAGCTGGATATGCAACTCAGTGCGAACGCCCAGGGGTCAATCCCAGACACACATGCGTGAGCGCACAGGCGTCCACACACCCACGTCTAACCTCTCAAAAGTGAGAGCTTGTGCCCTAACGCCCACCATCACTCCCACTGTGTGCAGAGCCCTCCGGCTGCTCGCTAGACCTCGAGGGTCTAGGTTTGTGAGGAAGGGACACGGAGACAGACAGACACCGGAAACCCAGGTTCAAAGTCAGCACTGCGCCAGAAACAGACGTCTGTGTCCACACAAATTTCCCGCTACTACCCCTTAGCCCTGGTACCCCGGGGGTCCCGGTGGGGGGAGGGAACAGCGGGTGCAAAGAAGGAGCAGGGAGGCGTGACGCCGCCGTGTCCCGGGCACCAGACGTCCCTCCCTGGCCGGGACGACAGTCTTGCGCTCAGGGTGGAGGGAGACTCACCTAGGAGAGGCGCTGTAGGGAGCTCCGGGTGGGAGATCGAGGGGCAGCTGCTGGGACTGGGCTGGAGGTCACAGTGGCCTGGCGTGAGCTGCAGGGCTCCCGCAGGGGCCGGGCTACTCGTTAGCATCCCAATGGGCCCTTAGCAAACCCTATCGCGCAGCAGCTCCTGGCCTTTGTGATTGTTACAGCTTGCTAATTTCTTAGAGTAGATCGTTTGTTCCTGAACTTCCAAATAGCACTTAGCAATCGATCATATTTCTTGTAAACTAGTGCAACGCTATGCAAATCGTTATGGAGGTTCCGCCAAAGAGCAAAACTAGAAATTCCAGGGGCGCAATTACTCCCCTTTTGGTATCTTCTCCAGAGTTCCGACCGTGAGTACCCGAGTTTATAGCAGCACAACTCAGAGTCGCTAAATCAGGGAAGGGGCCAGGGGTCGTCAGCACCAGCCGGAAGGAAAGTGTGGGTACTCACAGGGGAGCGCTACTGTGCGGGGAAGAAGGATGAATTTGAGTCACTTGTAGCAAAAGGAATGCGTTTTAAGACCATAACGCTAAGAGGAACAAATCAGACACAGGAGATTGAATGCCCATAAATTCTCTTATGCGAGAAACCTAGAATATAAATAATCTAAAGAACAAAAGTGGAAGCCCAGCAGTAGGATGGAGATTTTGCCACTGGGAGGGGCCAGGAGATGGGGGAAGAAAGGGGGAGAGAAGGAAGCTGTGTGTGTGTAGCAGCTCCCCACCAGGAGTTTGATCATTATATACTACAAATGTGTACTAATAAAAGGTAAAAATGGGCTGTGGTGGTGCATGTCTATAATCCCAGAACTTGGGAGGCTGAGGAAGGAGGATTTCCCTGACTTCCAGGTCAGCCTAGGCTACAAAGTGAGTTTAAAGCCTGGCCAAACTACGCATAGTGAGACCCTGCCTCAAAAAAAAAAAAAAAAAGGTAAAAAAGCACGATTGTTACTTTATTTTATTCCTTCACTCATTCATTCATTTATGCACAGCTGCCTCGGGCTGAGGGAACTGACGGGACAGCCGGGAGCGATGATTGATGCCCAGGATGTGAGATCTCACCGCCAGATGATGCTGACAGAAACGCCGTGTCCCAGCATCTTGGTTCTCTCGCTGTCCCTCAGGCCTCCTCAATCCCCACCACAGAACCAGGTGCAGAAATCCCAGGACAGGATGCCAGGACAGGAGAGGGAAGCCTACAGTCCCACTTGTGGGCAGATCCTGAGTCTCATTTAATAACTGATTTTGTTTTTTGAGACAAGGTCTCACTATGTAGTCCAGGCAGGCCTTAAACTTGCTGTGATCCACCTGCCTCAGCCTTCCAAGTGCTAAGATTATAGGTGTGTGCCACTGCGCCTGGTGGGAAATTTATTTCTGCCCCAGGACTCATCCTGCTACACACTGACTTTTCTTGTCCTCTGGACCGGCCCTTTGTGCACCTGCTAGCCAAGCTGCCCTTTCCAAGGGGATCAACGGAGCTTTGCTCTGTCCCCACCCACCGCGTCCCTGAGGGGTTCTGCTTAGTTCAACTTGCAGGGGGGTTGCTGTTTAGAATCATTTGGTGTAGGCAACAGCCTGGGATGGGGCCTGTATATAAATCTAAGGATAAAAAAAATCTCTAATAAGCCACACATAATCATTAACCATAGTCATCAATACCTGGAGAAATTTATTTTTACAGAAGTAACCCTAATTCCTGAGATACTGTAAGGGAGGTGACCATGGAAGTCTTCCTAAAACTTTTACATATGCATATTTAATCTACACTACATGTGTGTATAGTAGCATGTAATTTCTATTTTGAAGAACTTACAATATTTGAGAAAGTGAACAAATTGCTTTTGCATGGCTCAGAAACACAGCACTTCCTGGAAGTGCTGAAAAACACATTTCCTTTTCTTTCCTTTTCCTTTTTTTTTGAGGCAGGCTCTCTCTGTATATCCCAGGCTGACCTCAAACTCACGCAGATCCTTCTGCCTCAGCCTCCTTGGTGCTGGGATTACAGGTATGTGCCACCATGCCTAGCATGAAGAATAAATTTCAAGGTCTTTATTTTATTTGACTTTTGCAGTGCCAGGGTAGAACCCATGGTTTTGTGTACGCCAGGCAAAGCTCTGCCTGGAGACATACTCCAGCCCTGGTTGTCTTTTCTGTTGTTTGCCTTTCTGTTGAGAAACTATATACGTGGGCTGAACAGGCAGGCATGGGAAAAACCCTGAGTTCTATCGCACCACCCCCAAAACAAACAGAGTCTGCGGAAGTCTTTGGGGAGATTCCCATTTAAATTGCAATCCTCCTGCCTCAGCCTCCCAAAGTGCCAGGATTATAGACATGTGCTCTGGTGCCAGCTATATTTCCTTTTTCCTGTGTTTTCGGCTTTGTTTTGGGCACAGTACTGGGGGTTGAACCCAGGGCCTCACGCAGAGCTGCAGCCTCAGCCTTTTCTTCTGTGTTTAGAGACAAGATCTCACTAACCACCAATTACCCAAACTGGGTTTGAATTTGCAATCCTCCCATCTCAGCCTCCCAGATGCTGGGTTATTGGTGCTCTTGCTAGTTCCTATTCCTTCTACTCTTAATAAAGTCTCCCTCCTTCCCGCCTTCCTTCCTTCCTCCCTCCCTACCCCCTTTTCTGAAAGAAGACAGCTGAGCAGGAGTCTGGTCCGTGAAGGGTGTCACTAACCTTTAGTCCGCACAGTGGCTTGGCCGTACCAGGCCCCGAGAGTCTTGCTGCGAACCTGGGGTCCCCGCGTGGAGCAATGCGAGACCCGAAAGCATCAGGCCAGGGTGAGGGGCGCATGGGACTCCGCTGTGTGAGGAGGACAAGCCCAGGATCCACTCCACTGAGAAGCCCAAACAGGAAGGGCCATTGTTCCGGACAGCGACATCAAAGCTCCGCAGGGAAGAGCACCTTGTGCCTCGCAGCAGCGATTCTGCACACAGGGGCCCTGGGTGGGGCCACAGGCTTCCTGCATTTTCTTCAAAGTGATAACATTTGCTTTTGTTTCTGAGCAGTGTAGAGGAAAGCTGCTTGGCCGGGTTAGGAGAAAACCACGCATTCGGCTTCTTTTCATTTTTTATGAGCATCTGCGGTCATTTCTCCTACGAGGCTAAGAGGTGACTCCTACTGCTGGAACGCCATGTTCTCCTCAGAGAAAACCCTCGGCGCCCTTCCCAAAGCGAGTTTTCAGAAGTCCCTCTTTCCGAGGAAGCTTTGTCCATGGCTAAGGGTGGCTGCCTGAGCTTTCCCGAGACGGTCTTCTTCCTCACCGTGAAATACTGAAGGTGAACCTCCCGTGTGCTGCGAGGTGTGAAGCCACGAAGTGGAATTCCACTTCCTCTGCTCTTGGCGTACAAATACAGATAAATCAATCTTACACCAGCCAAGGCCTTGAAACAGTATGTTAAACAAAGAGAAAGCTGTCATAAACCTAAACAACGAAGGGGCAGTCGAGAAAGAATCATAGCTGACTGGGTATTTGGGACTTGGAAGTTTCTGTTTCAGCCTTTGAAGTTTTCTCCTGGCTCGAAACTCTCTAGAATGAGACTGGAAACGTGAAACAGACACAGGAACCTCTTCCCTCAGTGCAGTGACATGGCTCTAAGCGAGGCCACGCCAGCCGGTGGAGCAGTTTCAGCCTCAAGGGTCAGTTGGCGCTAACTTTGCCAGTAAAAGGTCTTTAGACTGAAAATAGAGCCTAATCTTGAAGCAAAGCGGCACCCAAGGCCTCACAGCACGGACAGGAAAAACCACCTCTCTACACCGACCCATCCACTCAACCACCCGACCAAGGGCACTTTGTGAATGGATCTTGCTTTGTGGTCCTGGGTATCTTAGGGTTTCTGTGCATAATGAGTTTTGTATGCAATTTGTGAAATAAGAAGTTCTCTGATATTGTAGATTACGTTCTGAGCACCTTCAGTCAAAATAAGCCCTTTGCAGGACTGCTGAATTAATCTAAGAACAGGTGCTGTTGCCCTGAGTCGCCTAATACAGGAGGTGGCTAGGACCTTTGTGTTTTCCCTACCATAGAAAGGTGGAGGAAGCTGAGAGTGGTGGCATGTCTCTGAACTTCCAGCACTCAGGAGGCTGAGGCAGGAGGATGGTGAGTTTGAGGCCAGCCTAGGCTCCATAGGGAGTTCAAGTCCTGGACTGTGATACCTGTCTCAAACACCAGAAAACAAACAAGCAGGCAAACCAGCAGAAGAGGTAAAGTTCTGGGAAAGTTCAGAAGGAAAGGTGCACGTGTTATTATACTAAATTGGCTTGAAATTACACGTTCTGCTTTGGAAACCAGGAGAGTCAGCAAGAACACAGCTGAGGAAGGAGGGAAGGGCTGTGTCTGGGGCCGCACAGCCAAGTTGGAGATGATCACAGGACGAGGAGTACAGCTTCCACCTTCCCCTCTCCAAAACCGTGGTGTTTCTGCCCATTTTTGTCCTACAAGATGTGTTGGAAACTTACTAGGTTTTATTTATACTTCGAAATTTTGCAGTAGAAGGGACAACTGAAAGGGAGGATGTACTTGACTGCAGGATCAAAGTTCTATTAAAAATTCATGGGATTCTTTTTGTTTGGGTTTGGTTTTTTTAGACAGGGTCTGATATATAGGCCACGCTCATTTTGAACTCAGTACTTAGGCCAGCTGGCCTCCAATCCACTGGGATCCTCCTGCCTCAGCCTCTTGAGTGCTGGGATAACAGGTATGTGCCACTTTGCAGGCAAAAATCCATGGCATTCTTAGAGGAAGAATTGAAAAAGATAAAAATTACATTTTAAAAGTATTTTACAGTTCACAAAGCCCTTTCATAAAAAAAATTCTCATTTGCAGGTACAGAAAGGCAGCCCCAAAGTTCCGGTGGGAGCCCACAGCAGGGTGACCGATGCCCACGCACCAGGCCTCAGCCTGGACCCCACCTTCTCCTCCCTCTCCCCTCCCCCCCACCTCCTCCTCCCTCCCCACTCCCCACTCCCCCCAGCCACTGACTTTTGCGTGTGGAGGCTGACCCACAGCCAAGACTGGAAGCTTTCTGAGGACTCATGTAGCGAACTATTTGTCTTTGCATCAGAGTCTAAAGGAAGTGCTCATTGCTTGCAGGGTGGCTGAACGGAATAAAAAAAAAGACTGCAACAGAAGAGCCACTTTTCAGATATTAAGGAAATAAAGCAAATACAAAGTCGACATTGTAGTAGTTTTGTTTTTGTTCTGGTGTCGGGGACTGATCCCAGTGCAAACTACAGCTCCAGGTTCAATATCATCCCATGCAGAAATCGACTCTGAGCACCATGCCTGAGTTGGCTGCTGTCCGCCCCCGGGCTCTGCCTGTCCACTCATCACCCACAGAGCTGTTTACCGTCCGCTTTATTAGCCTCACCCAAAGGACGCATCATGGCATCCACCAGCGCTGACAGTTTCGCAGATCCTAGGTCGGTTGTAACTTAGGCTTGTCCTGCAGTGCTCCCCACACCGGTGTTAAAAGTCGTTCCCCAGTGTTACAAGGCTCCCTGCGATCCACAGATAAACATGGTTACAATTACCTTTGTATCGGAGAGAATCCGAGACATGGCTACTAAGTCATTATATTTATATGAGGTTTTCCGCCAGTGGAGCAGTTTGCACTACCTCTGCCCCGGCCTGGCTTATGTATGACTGGATTTCCACCAGCCACGCTTCAGTGAACCATGTTTCCATGTGTGTCTTTTCTACTTCTCTGCTTAGGTAGCAATCCTAGCTGCACTGTGCGTTATTTTATTTTTAGAGTCTTGGAGCGTGACTGACTCAGGAAAGGGCACCCAGCTTGGGAAAGGGAGGTCCAGGGTCAGCACCCCGCCCCTGAACGCACATGCACACAGGAAGGTGTTCTGTCTCTGCAAAGTCTATCAGTAAACATGCACGACATGGAGGAAAACTGCAAAGTGAACTACTTCTCTATTGACCTAAGACTGCTCAAGTTCATTTGCTAAAAAGATGCACCGAGGAAAGAGAATCAAAGAAGATACAGATTTTATAAAGCCAAACTCACAAAATACTAAAGTAGAGGTAGTCAGAGTCACAGGTACCTCTGCACTAGTTTTAGTGGCGCTTGTGGGGCGCGGGGAAGGGGAGATGTGACCAGCAGCCGTGTGGCCGGGGGAGGAATGCGTGTCTGGGGACAGTGACCAATGCCCACCGCAGTCCTGAGCAGGAGCAGTGGTCCTCGCTTCTCTGCGCCAGAACGGAAGCTGCCTCAACCCCAACACGGAGTCCCAGGTGTCACCACTCGGGCCCTGGGGGCACGCCACGAGACACCCACCTCCCGATCCGGTCGGCGGCCTGCAGGACCCTGGGTTGGCAGCCTGCAGGACTGCAGGGTCCTTGTCCGGTCCCCGTCCTGTGTGTGCAGACTGCAGGTGCGGCCCTTCCTACACGGGTCCCAAGGAATGACAACAAAACCAGACACAAACAGGACTTCAAAAGGTGGCCGAGGCGACCTTGGGACATGTGTGCCACTTCGGACAAACAGCAGAGCCACAGAATAAACTCACTGCTGGTGGTTCAAAGAGCCGGGCGAGCCGCAGGAAGTCATCCTGGCTGTGCTGGCCAGGGACAGGGACGGGGACAGGGACGGGGATGGACTGAGGGACAGGACGGGGTCGGAGACAGGGACAAGGATAGGGCAGGCTGCAGTCATCCTGTGTCCCTTTCCAGGGTCCCCCACCCCACCCCCGCTCTGCCCGGGGGACACTGCTCCTCTGCTGACCTCCCTCATCCCCATAGGTGCCATAGACTCTTCCCTGAGAGAAAGAACAGCACCGTCACCTCGGGTGCTCGGGGCCCCAGAGGTCCTTACTGTTCATTCTTCACAGCTCCGGACTCGCCAGAGACGGGTGTGGCGGCTGTGCCACCTTCGCCGACCACGCCTGCGGAGAGCAGCGAGGGAAGCAGAAACCCCCACGGAACCGCAGCCACACTGTTTGTTTCCTTCCCTGGTGGCCCGCACGCTGTGACCCACACAATGCGTAGAAGTCACCAGGCGGTGGATTCCACAAATCAAAGCCTTCCCAGGGCCCAGGGCCTCTGTGAGCTGCTGCAGGAATGTGGACCCTAACACCCCGCACCTTCCTGAGGTCTTCCCTCTCTGAAGTGTCAGTCGGCTCCTCAGGCTTAAAAATCCCTGGTACTTTTTACATAAATACATTCTAGACAGAGTCTTGCTGCAGCCTGGGCTGACCTTGGATTGTCTTCAATCCTCCTACCTCAGCCTCCTGGGTGTTGGGATTACGTGACTCTACTGTACAATCCCAACTTTCTTTTAGAAATATTTGGAGTTAGTGCAGGCAAAGAGCTCTTTCTTTTGTCTTTTGACTTTTGCTTTTTTGTCTTTCTGAGACAGGGTCTTGATATGAAGTTCAGGCTGCCCATGAATTTGCAGCGATCCTCCTGCCTCAGCCTGGGATTACAGAGTGTGCACCAGAGTGCTGGGATTACAGGTGTGCGCCGCCACACCTGGACAGTTAAGAGCTTTTGAGTGTTGGAAGCATCAAGGAAACTTCAGAATAATTCCCACGGCTTGGGAAAATTCAGTGCTGTCAACACTGTCCTTTCCTGGCCCCGGAGGTGAGGAAACCCCATTCCTACCGCAATCACATGAAGACAGCACCAGTCCAAGACGGTGCAGTCCAGAGCGCTGCCTGTGAGCTGAGAGAAACAGCATCTCCCGCTGGCCCTTGCAGCCCTCCCCACCCTGCTGAGCTCCGGTCTCCTCTGAGCCCAGAGCTGTGAAAGAAAGGAAGCTGGTGTCTGCTTTTTTTTTTTTTTGTCTTTTCCAGGCAAGGTCTCGCTATGCAGTTCAGGCCAGCCTTGAGCTCATTTTGTAGCCCAGGCTGGCCTCAAACTTGCAATGATCCTCCTAGTTCAGCCTCCTGAGTGCTGGGATTACAAGCATGCACCACCACGCCCGGCTAGAAAAGAAGTTTTGTTTTGCAAAAGTCTGTGGATGAAGACATCCTGTGACAGCGAGCTGACCCAAGCACACCCACATTAGTGGCACACGCATCTATACATTGGAAGCAGCCTGTGTCTGTCATCAGAATGAATGGGTGTAATTCCAGCACTCAGGAGGATCTCCCTAAGCTTAAATCCAGCCTGGATTACATAGGGAGACTCTTGATTGAAAAAAAACAAACAAACAAATGCACACAGAGATGAATGAATAAAGACAGTGGTATTTATACATAATGGAGTATTATGCAGCTATAAAAAAGAAAAATCCAGTTGCCTACAGGAAACCAGGTGCATCTTGAGTCCCCACTACTAAGTGAAATGAATGACAGGGAAGCTTGCACACTGACTGTATGGCTTCTCTTACAGGACAAATTTGGAGTATAAATAAATTAAAAAGCAAGATTAAAGATAACAACAGGGGGCTGGGGATATAGCTCAGTGGAATAAGTGCCTGCCTAGCAAGTGCAGGGTCCTGAGTTCAATCCCCAGTACCTCCAAAAAAAAAAAATAGAACTAAAGATAACAACAGGAAATAGGGAGATAGACCCTTTGCAGATGTAGAGAGGACACAGATGACGGGAGGGTGGGCAAGTGAACAGTCATGCCGAGGTCTGAACTCGTGCAAACCCTCCAACATGAGCGCAAGTGTTAGGTGCTGCAAGTGTGTTTAAACAAACACCTGCGCCAGGAGTCCCCAGAAAAGCTGCTTGTCTTGGTTACTTTTCTCTCCTTGCTAAGACAAAATACCCAATACCCAAAGTTAAGGAGGGAAGAAAAGGTTTATTTAGCTTATAGTTTGTGGAGGTTTCAGTCCATGCTTGGCTGGCTCAGAAGCAAAGTGGCACATGGCAGAAGGCAAACATTCATGGCAGCTGAGCATAGGAAAAACAACCAGCAAAAGGGAGGAATGGCTCCAGGCAGCCTCCTTTTCTCCCCTACATTGTAAACAGCCTACCCCCACCCAGGGGGCCTGTAGCTCTCACACAATCTCCATGCCCTCCTCTTCCACAGACTCAGGATGTATACAAAGTAAGCACCCTGGCTTCCTGCTGAGTCACTCAGCCAAACCTCTAGACTCCCCAAGTTGACACAATGTATCAACCATAACACTGCTGACCTAGGTGCACTTGGGTACTGCTTGGTCCTGTGGTGGACCAAGCAGAAGTAACGGTTCCTAGGTCTGTGGAATGGGATCAAAACTGGCTTTCTTCTGCCGTTTGTCCTCTGAGGATGACCTTGGCGCTCCGTAGAGTAAATGTCCACAGATCCTGAGGCAGAAGCGGTGACTGCAGCAGAAGCCCACGATTGGCCAGAGCTCTATTCTCAATCGAGGCAGCAGCATTTCTCCCTTTCAGTTCTGTGCCATTTCATTCCTATCATTTTTCTTGCTGTGATTTTTCTAAAGGTCTATGCCTTTCTGCCTCCTGCACCTGCTCTTCTTTTTTTTTTTTTTTTGATACAGGGCCTTGCTATGCAGTTAAGGCTGGACTTGAAATCCCTATGTAGCCCAATGTGGCCTTGAATTTGCAGAGATCCTCCTGCCTCAGTCTCCTGAGCCCATTTCTTCTAAAGGAGCCTGTTTCTTGCTGAGCAGTCAGGCCTCATCACCCATGCTGGTTTCTGTGACCATGGGGGCTGTGAAGACCCCCCACACACACACACACAGGGCTGGCCAAGCCAGGCATCAACAAGCCAGCAAGCCCTGAATAGAGGACTTGACGTGTTACGGAAAACTGATCAAACATGGGAAGAAACAGCACTGAGAAGGTCTAGGAGACAGTTTATTTCAACGGTGGGCATCTGACTTGGATCTCTCTCAAAGAGTCAGAGACCTACCTGGTGGGGTTTGGGGACTTTTATAGAGAGAGCATGGGGAGGTACAAAGGCTGATTTGGCACGTTATGGATGGAGGGTTGGGTGATGTCATGGCTTGCTAAGGGAGTTCAAACATCTCAAGTTGCATTGCAAGCCATCAGTTAAACAAAGCATGGGTTACACAAAGGAAGAAGTGCACTGTTACACTTGAAGTTGCATTGCAAGGCCATCAGTTATACAAAGGCAATAAAGATAGGTGTACACAAAGGAAGAAGTGTTCCATTATCAGACCTGTCTGGACATGTCCGCCTGTTTTGAAGGATATTCTTGGGGGGCTTTCTTGTCAGGCCTTTATTTAAAAAAATTTTTTTTGTTTGTTTTTTTTGAGATAGGGTCTTGCTGTGCAGTTCAGGTGGCCTTGAGCTCACTTTGTAGTCCCGGCTGGTCTTGAACTCGCAACAATCCTCCTGCCTCAGCCTCCTGAGTTCTAGGATTACAGACATGCACCACCACACCCAGTTATTTAAAATCTTCGTTTCCCTTTCGGATGCAGTTTGTGTCTGGTGGAGAGCCAGCCCTCTAGAGACACTTCCCAGCATGCCTTGGGCTGGGCTGCCCACCTGAAGGAATGGTCCCTGGTTGTCTTAGAGCAGTTGGCAATATCACATTGCCCTGTCCCCAGGACCACATAGGGAGGTCTAGGTCTCGATAAATTGCCCAGGTTTGGGCTACAACTAGAGATCCTCCTGCCTCAGCCTCCCAGAGCACTGGGATTATAGCATGTGCCACCACCCCCTGCTCTATCAGTATCTATTTGCTGTGTTTTGTTTTATTTTTTTGAGAGTCTCACTATGCAGTTCAGGATGACCTTGAGCTCACTTTGTAGCCCTGGCTGGTCTCGAACTCACAGGGATCCTCCTGCCTCAGCCTCCCAAGTTCAGGGGTTACAGGTGAGCGCCACCATGCCTGGTTTCTATCAGTATCTATTAAACTGAATCCTCTCTTCTCTAACTCTCCCAATAACACCTCTACCAAAAGCCTTGAGAAGTAGTAGAGTATCGGAGTCTGGCTTCCAGGTTGTGTGAAGTCGTCTTGGTGAGGCTGAGACAAGGATTCGTGAGGCAAAAGTGAGAGAGGGACAACCCCATCAGCTGCACAGAGGTTGGGAAAGATCCACTGTGGCACCAGGCAAAAGGCTGCTTCTGTCCTCTCCAGATGGCCCATTCCTGCTTGGTAAGAGTCTGTACTCTGCATTTGACGGGCAAGCAGAGAGGACACAGGATCACACCTTCCCACCATCAGGGCCGGGGTGTGTCTGGCACGCTGGCTCACTGCCTACCTCGCCTCGCTGTGCCCTGACGTCTGGCTTGATGGCGCCTCGAGTCTGCAGTGTGGACAGAGAGACCAAAGAGGAGAGACTGAGCTGCTCATTGGTCTTAGTCACTTTCCTGTTGCTGAGACACACACCTGACACAACTGCTCCAAGGACAAGAGGTTCATCTGGCTCACAGTTCGTAGAGTTTTCAGCCTGTACTCAGCCGTCTGTGGGGCGAGGCGGCCTGAGGACGGGCATCGCACTGGAAAAACAGCCCAGGCCATGGCCACTGGAGGCAGAGAAAGGAGTCAAGGGAGGAGGAAGGCCAGGACTCTGCAGGCCACGCCCCCAGTGTCCTCCTACAGGGTTCTCTTCCCAATAGCACATTTATCTGGAAATTCATCAGGGGACTCATTCAAGATGAGTATTACACTCCCATGAACAAATCACCCCCAACAGTTTCATCTATAAGCACATGAGGCTTTGGGGGACCTCTACCTATAAATCTTAACACCAAGTTAGAAAGTGGCAGGCTTGAGGTTGGGATGACAAGAGCCACTATCTATGATCATTTGAACACAGGGTTAACTTGTGACCTCTCTGCCCTTGCTAGGAAGAATACCGGGGCACACATAGACTATTTCTGCACAAACCCTAAGTGTCTCCAACAGAGCTCCCCCATGGGTGCTGACCAGTGACAGGAAGTGGTCAGTGACTGTATCTCACTGTCCAGTGTTTTGTCCTTTCCATATGGTTTTGTCCCCCAAAAGTGACATATTTGGGGAAGAAAATCAAATGCAAATGTGTATCTGATAACATAACAGGTCTGTAGCTGGGGTCTTGGGGATCTTTCTGGCTCTGATAGCGTTTTGCTGTGTGAGTCCCTGAAAAGGCTTCCCAGTTTTGGAGTTTTGGAGAATGCAAAGGGTTACTGAATGTCCTCCCGAGCCACTCCATCTGCCTGAAAGGGGTATGAAAATGCTTGCCTGTGTTTTGTTTTGTTTGTTTGTTTTGAGACAGGGTCTTGCTATGTAGTCCAGATTGGCCTTGAACTCACTATACAGCCTAAGCTGGCCTGAAACTTGTGGGACCTATCTGCCTCAGCCTCTTAAGTGCTGGGGCTACAGGCATGTACCACTATAACTGGCTGTTATCAGTGACTTTTAAGAAGATAAAATAAAGCCATTCTTGGTGGTACAGGCCTGTAATCCCAGCACTCTGGAAGGCCAAGACAGGATGATCACAAGTTTGAGCTCAGCCTAGGAAATTTAGTGATTTTTCCTTTTTCTGTGATTTTTCTTTTCTATCTCAAAATCTAAATTAAAAAATGGGCTGGGGATGTAGCTCCACGCCAAGGTCTTAGGTGTCATCCCAAGTATGGAAAAAGAAAGTAAGGAAGGAAGGACTCTGTTACAGTTGATACCCTGTGTCAACGTGAGCAGTCTAGAGGCTTGGCTGAGTGACTCAGCAGTTCCACATCCTGGGCTGAGAAGGACAGGCCCTTCCTGCTCCAGAATGTTGCTCATTGTCTCAATTTGAGAAGTTCAAAAGGTTAACTAAGTGACTGAGCAGGGGCTAGGGTCCTTACTCTGTGTCCAGCCTGAGCCTGTGCAGGAGGAGGCCTTGGAGATGTCGTGAGTGCTACATGCCCCTTGGCAGGGGGTAGGTAGCCTGCAAACAATATAAGGCGATGGTGTGGGTGTAACCCCCCACCAGGGCCAGCAGGCTGCATGGAATAAAAGGGCAGTGAGGAGGGACTAGTTGCCTCAGACTTCATCACAGATTTTTCAACTGTTCTGTCACAGACCCACCCATCCGACTTGCACGGACACTGCAGTGAGCTCCAGGCCTGGGGCTGGGCTCTTCAGTCTCCAGGGCGCAGACACCCTCCGTGCGCTCCCTCATCTGACTGCGGCTGACCGTCATAAGCCGATCTTGAATTTCTTGTACATCTGCACATCTTGTGTTGTATCTGCTTCTCTGTAAACCCTGACTGATACAGAAGCAAGCAAGCCAAACAGACAAGCTAAACTAAATTCGGGAAATTAACCTTCAGAATCTGAGGATGCAAAGCTCTCAGGGCCCCTTCAGCCCTCAAGGAGCTGTGGAGCTGTCACTCAGGAGGGAGCCACGGAAGGGCCAGAGGGCCTTGGTGAAGGGTCCCACAGACTGCAGAGTGCTCAGGGTCTCCGCGAAGCAGACCAGCGAGGCAGCTGTGCACGAGCATCTGGGGACACAGCAGGCCAGGCGCAGCCTCCTACCCTGAGGAGCCACGCGACCCAACACAACGGGCCAAGAAAGGAAGAGCGGGCATGAGGAGGGGAGCCTGAGGAGCTCCGGGGCCTGAGCTGTGAACGAAAGAGCTTTTGCTAAAAGGCGGCAGAATTTTTTTGGATACCCAGTTGAGTTCTCATGGGTTTGAATAGCCTGAAACAAAACACAAGGAAAACCTTTGTTTTTTGAGACAGGGTCTCACTGCATAGTTCTCCATGACCTTACTGTGGCACCCAGGCTGACCTAGAGGTTGCAGCAATCCTCCTGCCTCAGCCTCTTGAGTCTTGGGATTGCAGATCACATCAGCACAGCCAGCTGAAAACCCTTGGAGAACCCTGGAATTAACATGTGTGGGAGCCAGGGCCCCAGCGCCCTGTCACCAGCCTTGGAGAGTGTCCTTTAATAACCTATTGTTGCGGCCGCACAGAGCTGATCCGATCCACTAGTGACGGCGCACGGGCTTTTGCGCATGCGTGTTCAAAATTCCTGGGGTCTATTTCGTGAGTCTGCGAGATAGACTCGTAAATCTGCGTGCTCTCTCTTGATCTCTGCTACTGGTTCACCAGAAGTGCCAAAGCCAGAG
>PVLD010003590.1:121455-139990 GCA_004027595.1 Dinomys branickii | reverse complement strand
TTTTTTTTTTATTTTAGAAACATAAAAGTACAAAAACATATTGACAAACAGACACCCATTATCATAGAAAATAGTACAATCACAACTAATCTATAGACAAGGTGATATGGTCTCAACAGTAGTTGTTGCTTTATCCATTGATATCTTCGAATTGTAGATGTATGGACCCATATATAGACATGCAAATTTAGTCAGATAGTTAATCCTCTCAACAACAGAAAAAAAAAAACACAAAAACCAAAAATCCAAAGACAAGAAAGAAAACAGGCATACATCAACAACAGCAACAACATCAACAACAACAACAACAGAAAAAAACACCGCTTGTTGCTGCTTTACATATTGATATCTTCGAAGTGGCTACAGCATACATTTAAGAATAGTTTTATGCTACAGAATATGGAGAAATAATTTGGATAAATGGAAGATCATTTTTTGTAGTTTATGTCTCAAATGCATTTCATATAATTTGTGAAGATCACACACACTCTTGATTATGACTGCATTTCTTAAGAACTGAAATTTTGTTATAGGCATATGGAAAAACATTATTTGTATCTCTGGTCCTCTTTCGATCTAAATTCAACTTGATTCAATATATACCGTAGTTTAATTTATAACTAAATGCGTAAGATAAAAAACTCAATTTTATAATTTTGAAATTGTTTTTGGAATGTATTGTGATGGCACATATTCTAAAATATCCTAACTTAAACATTTCTGTAGTACCCAGAGGGTGACTTGATTAATTTTGTTTCTTTTTTTTTTTTTTTTTTGCTGATAAGGCATGGCAGGGGGTCACATTGACACATACCGAAACACTTTTCCTATTAGGAATGTACTCTATCATTGACATTTCCCAGTTTTTAAAAACCAGAGTGACCCCAGAAAAACACATGCACCTTGTTCTTTTTGGAAGAGACTGTCATAATCTTTGTTGTAGTTTGAAATAGAATTTTAAATGTTGGTTTAATCTAGGAATATCTTTTGTGTCTCTGGAATTTGAATTGATTTCACAACAGCTCCTGCTTTAAAAGATGTACATAAGTAAAATAAAACTTAAAAGGTCATAGAGAAATGACTGCATGTCATCCTGATGACTTAGTTTGAGAGCATCTCTAATAAAAACACTGACCCACGTAATTGATTTTAATGGCAGCTTTGTGGCATCTTCCGTTCTCTGGATTCGGGCCAGATGCCATCAGCACAGCCTCCAGGGACCGAGGGGCATAGAGCAGCAGATGAGTGGTTTCTCTGAAGCCCGGAGTAACTCGGATAGATTAGTTTGGTTGATAAACACAGAGCACAGCAGGCTCCAAAGGCAGCTGAGGGTACAACTGACCTTTTTGTTCTCTGTCAGGGTCTGAGGAAAAGCAGTGAGTCCAGCAGGAACAGAAAGACCATCATCCCCCGCTGCGTGCCCAACATGGTGTGTCTGCACAAGTACATCGTCTCGGAGGAGTCGGTGTTCCTGGTGCTGCAGCACGCCGAAGGTCGGTGCGCTCCCGTCGTTCCTGCCCTGGAGGGCGGCACCTGCCGGCTCTCGGTTTATGTGCTGTCCTCCTTACCCCTGTCATTTCCTGGGCAGACAAGTATGTGAACCCCACTAAGAAATTATTGCTCGCTCCCCTGCCGCCCTCCCTCCTTCGGGTTGTGAGGGAAATGAAAAGCCAGAAGGGCAGGTTCCACAGCAGTCTGCGTACACTCCCTTCCTTACCTGTCATAGACCTGTAACGAGGACCTCCGTGACTGTGCCTAAGAAAGTTGTGTTGTAAGGATTTTATTTCGTTCTCTGGTCTCTACTAAAAAGATACATTTGTGTTAGATGATGAAAAGAAAAACATCCCCTGAAGAGTTAATTAATTATCTCCTTTTTATAGAAGGCAAGATGTTTGCTTAACATTTGACATTACCTGGCTATTCTGATCTGAGTCTTTATGAATACAGCCATTGGCATCACATATGGGTACAAAGCAGAGGCGCAGGGCTCTACTTTGCTTTCAGACTATGAAATTTCAACTCTGAGTGTGGGAACAGGTGGCAAAAAATTATAATGTTTGGATTTGGCTTTGCCTATTAACACATGAATTTAAATAGTCTTTTATTTAGAATGACTACAGCACATAAATATCTATCTATCTATCTATCTTTTTGGTCCTTTAAAATAGCATTGTTAATATAGTAAGAAAGATTATTTGGTGTATTTCATGAAGGTGTTATTATTTTTATATGAGTGAGAATAAAGAGCTCTTGTGCTTTCCCAATAGGCATAATATCTGAATTTAATGCATTTTCTCAGGAAAAGAAGTCATTGTTTTCTGGAATGAAGTCTCTCATGATAACTAGTGCAAGATTTTTGATGGGGGCAATAAACTATTAATATTGTTTATTATGAAGTACAGCACAAGATAACTACAGATGGAGGGAAGACCTCCATATGCAGTATTTAATAGGAAATTCAGAAGGGGCTCCGTGGTCTCACAGGTATTAAGAGAGTTAATTGTGTGTGTGAATTGGATAACTAATTCACCTTTGTTCAGACATTATAGACAGCTTTTATCTGAGGATACCAGTGCATTACAGACATTATTGAATTAGAGGTCATGTCATCTGATAGCGAAATACAGCCACCTCTGGTGTGGAACAAAATAACTTGCGTAGTAATAATCCATAATAATTTAGAACAAGGTCAGTAGGATGAATGTAATTATAGTCAATAGTCTATTACCCAGGGTGGATTATTCATGTTGGAGATTATCTGGCAAATTTTCAGTCCTCGCTTGTTCTGTTATTTGTGGCTCTACCTTCCTCCTCTTCCTCCTCTTCGTTCTCCAAATCACACTTGTTTTTTTCCGCCACCTTCTCACCTCCCCTTATACCTTCTACAGCTGAAACTTCAGCAGACTCTAATGTGCTGAAGCAGTTTATAATGTCTTTCTGTTGTAGACATAGTACTTTCAGGTTTGCCACTATTTTAAATCACCTTTACCACGTCTCTTTCCCTTTACTGTTGCTGACTTTGAGTGATCATAGTTCAAATTTGAGAGGGATATTTCTTTTGACTTTCTTCACGTGAGTTGTCTATTATTTAATTTTAAGAAGTTTTCTAATATAAAGATAGTAGCTTATAGTGCAAATAGGGACTCTCAAAACATTCATTATTCAACAAATTTATTGAGCATATACTCTTTTTTAGGTATATGAAATTTTGAAATTTAAATTCTTTTTCTGGAGATCAAACAAAAAATAAAACAATACAGGGATGGATACTAATAGGGGTGACGCTGGTCCTTAACCTGATGTAATAGAGAACAGTTGAGGGGCCACTTTAGATTACATTGTGCGAGATCTCTCTCTGAGAAGGTGACAGTTCAGAGAAGTTCTCAGTGGCAAGAGAAACAACCATTTGAATGTAAGGTCCAGTCCAGGGAGAAGAGTGGAAACAAACCTGGAGTGTTTGATGAGCAAGAAAGGAGACCGTTTGGCTGAAGTGTGGGAGGGGAAGGCCGCAGTGGTCCAGAGCAACTGGGAAGCCAGCAGAGCCTTGGACAGCAGGGTGAGCCCTGGGACAGGGCTTTGTCCAGTGTCACTGGGAAACACTTGGATGTCTTAGGTAGCAGTGGGATCTAACGTACGTTTTTAAAGGTTGCTCTAGTGTTGCATGGAGGGTGGGTTATAGAAGGGTGGGTAGGCCATGGGTGGTGATGGCGTGGCCTTCTGGGGTCCTACTGCAGAGGGCTTGGGGGAGCTTTAGTGGGGTCTGTGATGGTCAAGATCAGAGAGAGAAGAATCTTTAGTCATTTCCCTGACTTGGTACTGGAAGGAACTAGATGCTAAATCAGGTGTTATCTTTATAGATCAGTGGTACTTGATTAGGAGAAGCATGGGCTAGGACTTTTGCATAGGTTGTAAAAAGCTATTATCATATGTGTAAATATTTACTACTGAAAAAGTAAATCTTGAACAGTTGTTTTCTCCGTAATACAGATGCTTGAATATTTATGATTTGTAGCTTTAGTTCCTACAGCTTATAGAAATAATTTTTTTAAAATTATTTTTTGGTACCAGGAATTGAACTCATGACCTTATGCTTGCCAGGGAGGTGCTTGTGCCACTGAGCTACATCCCTGGCTATAGAAATATTTTTGATTTAATTTTGAATCTCATAGACTCATTTTCTTTCTATTTTTGGCTCATTTAGTTAGAAATTTGTTGAGAGCTTACTGGGGTACGGGCATAGTTCTAAAATAAAGTACACACAACAGAAGGCCTTGCTTGCATGGAACTTACGTTGAATGATAGAAGAGGAACAGACAACAAGCAAACACAAGACTTTCTCCATCAATGTTATGGAGAAAAATAAAGGAAGAGGGAAGGAAATGCCAGAGGAGGAGGGAGTTGGTGTTTTGTATAGGGTGGCAGCCTTAATGACAGAGATACATTTCAGTGGTTATATAGGCCACTGGCCCAGCTGGCCTTGTACTCCGTGTGAGATGGGAGGCCCCTCGCAAGTGCTGAGCAATGGAGTGACAACGTAAGGATCCCTGTGGCTGTTACACAGCAAGCAGAAGATAGGCAGCCAAAGGCAGCAGCAGGGAGACCAACTTGAAGTTGCAGTGATGCAAGTGAAAGTGATGGTGCTTGGACATTGTGTTTGTGTGAGTCCATTTTCTAGTAGTATAACAAAATACTAGAGGCTGAGTAAAGAAAAGAGATTTATTAAACTTATAGTTCTGGAGGTTCCAGCCCACAGCGTCAGAGTCTGCTCAGTTCCGATGAAGCGCTGACGGTGAATGGCATCATAGCAGTGGGCGTGAGCACGAGAGGAAGGGATCTCACGGCCGGACAGGGGGTCAGAGCCACCCAGATGCCCTGAGAACTACAGAATCCCTTCCGCTCTGAGGGCACTGCCCATGAGCTGATGACCTCCTGCCAGGCTCCTTTCTGAAAGCCACACTGGGGACCAGGCTTTCAAAACATGAGCATTTGGGGGACATATGTAGAACACAGCAGCATTAGTAGTGGTGGTGGTGGGGAATAGTATTAGGGTTGGAATATGTGCATATATTTATGGATGTTTTTTGGGGGTCTAAATAAATTTTGAAAATAAAACTGCCGTGATTCTGCCATGCATGACTCCAGGATATTTGGCTATCTCTATCTCTAGCTTTCTGTTTTGGTGGTACTAAGGACTGAACCCAAGGCATTTTCACAGAGCTACAACCTAGCCCTCTGTATGTGTGTGTGTGCGCGTGTGTGTGCGTGCGCGCGTTCACAGTCTTGACACAGAGTCTAAGTCATTAGACTGCAGTTGCTCAGGCTCTTCTCAAACTTGCCATCCTCCTGCTTCAGCCTTCTAGAATGCTGGGATTACAGGGGCTCAACACCATATTTAGCTTGGCTCAAATATTGAAAGAATGGGGTTTCCGTTTACTAAGCTGAAGGAAGAGTAGATTTAGAAGGAAACTCAGACTCTGTTTTGGAGATGTGAGTCAGAGATCCCTATTAAATATCCAAGTGGTAGAGAAGGAAGTGGGATGTAGCAGACGAGATTTTAGGAGAGAGCATTTCCATCCCTTTTAATGAATCTCTTATAAGTGGTGAGCACTGAAGCATCTAGGATGAGGGCCTAGGTCATAATCCTCAGCCAGCACTGCAGGAGGCGCTGAATGAGTAGTGAGCGAGTATGGCACCAGCTGGCGAAGAGATGAAAGACCCGGTCGGAAGAGAGAGCTTACGGAATCCTGAGTGAGGACGCACCGAATGGGAGCAGGGCAGGCTTTCTCCCCAGGCATATAGGGGCTGAAGTAGTAAAATAATTCTCTTTCTATTAACTACTTTTTAAAATCATAAAGCTAATCTGTAAGCAAATAAATTCAAACTATAAAGAAGTATATAAAAATAAAAATTCTTCCTATTCACTTTAATGTCCAGTCCTAGTCCCCAGAAATAAACACTTTTTAAACACTTCTGTTGCGTTTGTCTTCTAACAATTTTCTGTGTATAAATGTACACTCCCTACCTTTTTTTTTTTTTTAATGTTGAGTGGTTCTTCCATACTACTTCATTGCTTCAGCTCATCTTGGCAGTGTGCCGTGGGCACCACTCCTTAGGAGTTTCCATAGTTCTCTGTTAAGGGAGGGAGCACTGTGAAGTTTAGAAATAAAGGTTGTGAGCCAGGCCATGGGAGCACAAATGCTGGTTTGCTATTACTAGTTGTGAGATCTTGGGCAAGTTACTTAATCTTTCTGTGCTTGTGTTTCCTCATTGTAAAATAGGACATAATAATTAGTTACCTTATTGGGTTGATGTGAAGATTTACTCGTCGGTATGTAGAAAGCACTGAGTGCTATGCATTTGCAAATATCGCTATGATTTTTTTGAGTAGATATAAAATGTTTTATCATAATTTACTCCCCCACTAGTTGGTATTTAAACTGTTTCCACCATGGGTACATAAATATCTTTTGCGTTTTTTTGTGTGCAGACTCTTTTATTTGGGTAACATGTCCCAAAACAGGTCAGTTAGTAAAATAGATTGCAGAGAATATGGCCTATGCAAGCCTTCCCTTCCCAAAAATAAGCCTGGGGGGGATGAACATTTCCCTCCCCATGGGCTCATCGGGAATAAAAAAAGGTCTGGCAGCTCAGCATTTACCACGTGGGCCTGGGAGACCAGGTCTATGTCCCTCCTCTCTTTCCGGCGTGTGGCAGCAGAGGTGGTTGCAGGTCTCTCCTCAGACAGTCCAGACAAGATGTTTGCCCAAAACAGAGATCTAAGACAAAGAGCAACTAAGAAAAAAAAAAAAACAACAAAAAAAAAAAACAAAGAGCAACTAAGTCCCCCCACTGCGGCACTGGATAGGGCCCTGTGCATTTTCATTTAGTTTTTTTTATTTTTTAGAATTATTTGTAGGACAGATTCTTGAAATGGAATTTCTGGGTCAAAAGATGATTTCTTTCATTGCTATACCAGTATTTTGTTATACATATTGAATTTTTAAAGTCTTAATTCTGGTCAAGTTAACACATTTACTGTGCAATCTTGTAGAAAACCAATAAATTAAAATATGATGAGAGACAAAAAGTTTTAATTAAACCTCATACATTACTTTTTATAGCTTAAGGTGATTCAATAATTGCAATTTTATATTCTTCAAAGGGGCTTTGCAAAATTAAAATTACAAGTATTTTAGGTATTTCCTATTTATATTTTGTGATTTAGTAATGGCAGAGTTTTTAAGGCTAGTGTTACTACTTTATAGTAATAATGTTGATGTGTAAATTTGTTAGGACTAATCTTAGCTCTGAAGAAAGTAAAAGCCCGTCCAGCTTTTGTGGTTGAGAAATTTCAAAGGGAGTAATGTGTTTTTGTAGATTGTGATTTTCATGATTTTACAACTAAAAAAGGATGAGACATGACCAAAATTTTGTTTCTTTAGTTCCATACTGTGTGTGAAGTTCCACTGGGTACTCAGCAGAGAATGAGAAAGAGCTAGAACAGTTTGTTTTTCCCCCTTGAAAATGCAGTTTTTATAATTCATGCTGGGTACTTATTTAGGCTGGGAACAAATTCCATAAAGAAAATGCCAATGATCACATTTAAATTTTTTATCTAATAATGAAAGCATTGGAAATTAAATAGGTTGCCATTTTGATTAATCCAATTGCTAAACTTGCCAGCATCTGACGTGGGCAGCTTGCTGTAAAGATGGTATGGTTATGAATTGCTTAAAGGAGCCGATTCTGCTAAAGCAATTTAGCAACACATAGCAAACACATTAAAAATATTCATGCTTCTTGGTTCAGTACTTTCATTTCTGGGATTCTGTCCCAACAAAATAATCAGAGATGCCAAATATTTGTATGTAAAAATATTTATTATTGTAATTCTAATAGTAAAAGACTGGAAGCAACTTCAGTGTCCAACAGAGGAGCATTTAAATACATCATAATACCTACCACGTGGAGATGCAGTGCAGCCCTTCAAGCTCACTTTGTAATGAAAATTAGAAAATGTTTATGAGCTGATGTTAATTGTGAATAAGGAACTGAAAATATAGTAATGGTTTACTAATGTTTGTCACTAGGTTATGGGATTATGAAGATTTTTATTTTTGTCTTTTCTTTGTTTTCTGTATTTTTTGAAAATGTTTCAATAAAACTATGTTAGTTTTAAAATGGAATGAAAGTTTGACCCCTCCTAAAATGACATTATTAGTACTTACAGACCTTCATTGAAAGATTTAAAAGTTTTTGTAAAGATAGCATCCTTTTATAACTCAGTTTAATAAACATTTACTTAATGTCTATTTTATGTAGTAGACAGAATCCTCTGCTTGCAGCTGTTAAGACCTTGCAGTCTGGTAAAGGAGATAACAGAAACATAGAAATAATATTCATGTGAAATAGAATGTTGTAAATGTCATATGAGGGTTGAAGCAATATAAAGGACTCAGAGAAGATAGGAATTATCTGCAGTGAGAAGATACAAAGAAGCTGGTCTAAGAGAACAAATTCTGAAGCGCCTTCAAGAATGGTAGGATTTTGACAAGCAGATGTTGGAGAAATTTGTAGGGAAAAACTTTTAAGTGCTAAATGTAACACAACGAAAACCCTGCCTGAGTTGTGAGGGAAACACAACTCAAAAGAATTATGTAGTAAGAGGAAGACCCAATCTCGAGTTAATACTGTATTTCTGAAGAGTTCAAGTGCCTGTATGGAGCTGGCACATGATTCGGTAGGCAGAGGGATTCGAGACCCTGAATGGGGAAGTGGCGTGATGAAACGGCTGCTCAACTGGAAGATTAGCTGGGCAGCATGTGGTGTGCTAGGGTGATAGAGCGGGCTCTGCAAGCAGGGCCTAGCTGGGACTCCAGAGTCATCCCGAGGAGCACAGAGTGTCCAGGGCCTTCAAAGAAGAGGATGTCTGGGAGAAGCATTGAATGTAGATCCTGTAGGACTTGGAGACTTGTCAAATAGGAAGAGCAAAGAAGAAAAAACGATCCAAGTTTGATGCAGTTTGGGGGACAATAGTAATCCAAGTACATGGAATTTTAGATTTCAGTAGCTTGTCTAGGAGTTGCCCTAAGAGCAAATGAAACTTACCTTAGAACCGTCCTAGGTAGTGTTTCTTGCTGACCGTTGAAAGCTTGCAGTGTCTACGTGGGATGGTGCTGCGTCTGCTGGTGTGATGGCTTTGGGCAGGTGTCTGCCATGCCCTACACACTGAATAGAAAGCAGGCATAAAAAGATGAAAAGAACTTGGTGCTTTCCTTGACATAGTCATCATCCAGGAGAACTGAAAACCACCGGTGCCATTTTCCTTGGATTGCATAAGAGTTACAGCTTCAGGTTCCGGCATTTTTTATTAGAGTGCCACAATGTAGGTAGGCATCTGTGAGAAGAAGAATGTGGTTTGTTGTCAGAAGACAAAAACTAGGGAGTCAGCCCTACCTCTTTTTTTGAATGAGCTTGAAAACCTAATGTGAGTTCTTAATCATTAGCTTGAACACAGGGAATTGTAAAACACTGAATATAGCCTAAAGAGGACAGAAAGCCAGTAGCTAAGAAAAGCATGAAGGACAAGTCATATCAATACCACTGTTAGCACAGGGAAAGACTGTTAACTAGATCACCGGTAGAAAGAGATGTCTGAGACTCCTAGGAGTGATGTTGTGACAGTTACCTTTTATTCAGCATTTATGCTAAGGTGCTTTATGTACTTACTGAGTTTGTTGAAATGAAAAGTGAAACAATTTTTTTGCATGCTTATTTCAACTTTTATATATGCCATTTGACAATGATTATTTTTCTAAAGATTTAGCTGCCTTTAGTATATGGTACTTAATAGCAAAATCAAACATCTTCTAAATATTGTCTGCTTTATATGATTTGTGGGGATTTATTTTTAATGCACTGGTAATCCATCTCCATTTGTGGACTACAGTTGCATGCACCTTCACAGAGAATGCTGCTGCACCTACTTTTGTTGTTTTTAATGTTTTAAGCCAGGTTCCCACTAGGTATTTCAGGCTGGCCTTCAACTCTCTATGTAGCCTAGGCTGGCCTCAAACCCACGGTGAGCTTCCTGCCTCTGTCTCCTAGGTGCAGGGATTACAGATGTGTGTCATCCCACCTGGCTTTTGCCCTTAACTGTTTTTGAGATTTCTGGATCAAATTTATTTTTTCTTTTCCTATTTTTTTATATATTTAACTTAAAAACAGTTATAAAAATTTGCAAAGGAGAACCAGTTCTTCATGGCTGCCTCAAGGTAAATCAGGTAACTAGTACACACTGTATACACTTAGATTAGCTGCTCTGGATCTTAGAGGGTACTGATTTCCTATATACCTGTTTTATGTTGTTTTTAATGCATAGAGTTGTCACTGTTCAGTTCTTAGTAGTTTAGTTTAACAGATACGTCCAGAGTCTTGTTTTATGTAGTACTTGACATGTAGCAGGGGGCATCAAACAGGAAAATATGTCATTTATAAAGACATCACATTTACAGATGCCAAATTACCCCTCTAATTCTCTAGTGGGCTTTTTCAAAATGCAATACTATTGTTAGTTTTTTCCAACTGTATTGTACATTTTTAAACAGCATTATGTACTTCTCCTTGTTCAGTTATTACATTGGCAGATCAGAGCATAATTGTCTGTTTCTGAGATGTAGCAATAATGAAAGCAAGATTTTAGCTGTGAGATTTCATATTAGCATTGGTTATACATGATTTCCCTTCAAGGCAAGAAATAGGCTGCTATTTTAGAAATAGTTGATATTATAAGATATATTTCGAAAAGCTGGAAGATTTATGCAATCCAAAGAGAAACCGGAGTGTAGAAGGTACATTTGAAATCATGCTTTCTGGGTAATAACAAAATTTTAAAATTGTATCACCTTTTATTAAATGTGTTTGTCTTACAGCACATTTGATATTAATATGTATCATTGACTTGCATTTGATTGTTAGAATACTTGCTTTTTCTAGTGGCTTAAGTGAATACCAGTTTGGGGATCTTAATTTTTTTTGTTGTTATACTTGTTCGCAGGTGGCAAGCTCTGGTCATATATCAGTAAATTTCTGAATAGAAGTCCTGAAGAAAGCTTTGACACTAAGGAAGTGGAGAAGTCCAGGCTTGTGAAGGTTCACCTGCAGCAGCCAGCTTCCAGTCCCCAGGATAGCGGCAGCTTTGAGTCCAGAGGAAGCGATGGGGCAGGCATGCTCCGAGTTCCGCCTCTGAAGACCAGTCTCACTCTAAGTTCTCAAGAGGATAGCAACCAGGAAGATGACGGCCAAGACAGCTCTCCTAAATGGCCCGACTCTGGTTCAAGTTCAGAAGAAGAGTGCACTACTAGTTATTTAACGCTGTGCAATGAGTATGGTCAAGAAAAGATTGAACCAGGGACCCTGAATGAGGAGCCCTTCGTGAAGACTGAAGGGAGGGATGTTGATGGCAAAGTCCTCCACAGCTTCCCGGCATGCCTTGCTGTTGACAGTGATGGCTCCAGCGCACAGCTGAGACCTCTGGAGCTCGAGTTCTTCCCTGGAGATGAGGACCCAGAGACAGTTCCTTCTCCAAGAGCATCCGATTCTCTTAGCAGATCAAAGAACAGTCCCATGGAACTTTTCAGAATTGATAGTAAGGACAGCACAAGTGAATTTTTGGGACTTGATTTTGGACAGAAACTGTACAGTCTGAAATCAGAACCCTTGAAGCCATTCTTTGGTCTTCCAGATGGAGACTACGCTTGCAAGAGTTTTAATGCCAGTGACAGCGGAGTCGAGTTTACAGCTCTGGACACCATTAGCAGGGACTCAGATGACTCAGTTCCGGTTATTTCATTTAAAGATGCAGTGTCTGATGATATCACTGGTACTGATGAAGGAAGGCCAGATCTGCTTGTAAATCTGCCTGGAGAATTGGAGCTACCAAAAGAAGCTGCAGCCACGGGACCTACTAAGTTTACACAGACTTCCTTAGGCAGAGTAGAAAGTAAACTGCTGGAGGCCCCGGATGTGTTAGGCCTCAGACTTGGTGCTGAACAATGCCAAACCCCAGAAGAAGAAGGCTCAGGCAACCCGAGTGGGCCCTGTAGGCCCAGGTCCTGTAGTATATCCGAGGCATGTGACGCCCAGGAGGATCTGGGGGTGTTATTGGTAGGGGCCATTGATCATAGTCACTCAGAAGATGAGTCTTTGTCACACAGCTCAGATCCTAAGTTTGGACAACTTGGAGTCATTGAGTCGGGATTAATTTCAAACAATGCAGAAGAAAGCTTATTCCACATTTCTAATCCACTCTCAGGTGCTAACGAATATAATGCAAACATGGTGACTTTCAAAACAGAAGAAGTGTTGCTGTTTACAGATCAGACTGATGACTTGGCTAAAGAGGAACCTACTTGTTTATTCCAAAGAAACTCAGAGACTAAGGGCAAGAGTGGGTTAACCCTGGAAAAAGACGAGGAAATCCATCAGATTTTTGAGGACCTTGATAAAAAATTAGCACTAAACTCCAGGTTTTATATCCCAGAGGGCTGCATTCAGAGATGGGCAGCTGAAATGGTGGTAGCCCTTGATGCTTTACATAGAGAGGGAATTGTGTGCCGCGATCTGAACCCAAACAACATCTTATTGAATGATAGAGGTCAGGAACTTTTGCAAATGCATTTCTTTTTATTCGCTGTTGCTTCCAATTAACTGAGTAGGCGTTTTATCTTGTAATTAGTATCTTCATTTCCTGTCTAGAGCTTCATTATCAGTGCGGCAAATTCACCCCCAGTAATAGCTTCTAGTACTTAATGATGCCATTATTCTTAATGATACTGTTTTTAGCTACAAAAGGAGTAATTACAGTTCACTTCTGCAGAAAATGGAAGAGAAAAATGTTTTGATTTCTCCTGTCGTTTTGTTTTTAGGACACATTCAGCTAACGTATTTTAGCAGGTGGAGTGAGGTTGAAGATTCCTGTGACAGCGATGCCATAGAGAGACTGTACTGTGCCCCAGGTTAGAGCGATCTCCTAAAATGATTCACGCAAAAAAGTGGCTCAGCAGCTCTGGTTTCTTTATAGAAGTGGTGTGTTTCATGAGCAGTTGACATATGTGTTGGATTTGGTTGTCTCTTTTCTTACCTTCCCCAAAAAGAAAATTACAGGATGAAACATTACATAATCCACAGATACATATTTATGTGTATGCATATATGTGTGTATATACACCTGTCATTCTTGTTAAGAGTCTATACTTCTCCTGTAATGGATTGTTAAAAATGTCTTAACCTAGTATTTGGAAGAACCTTTTAATATCCTGGATGTGCTTACATGGATGATTTTTGTAAGATGTGAGAAGTAGCACATTTAAGAGTAAAATTCATAAGGCTAAAGACAGATAAAAGCAAAGAGTGTTAAAAATGCTATTGGATTTCAGTGATGATCCAGCCTGGAATTTTAGAATATATTTTAAAGCATTGTTTTTATATTTGAGGTAATCAGGAAGTAGGTCCTTGTTTTAAAGAGTAGCCTATTTAGCCAATATATGACACAACAGGTTTCTTTTGTCATTACTGTAGTAATGTAGTGTGTTTATGTTTTTAAAATTAGCGATTTATTGTTGAGAACATTTGATCCTAGGTGGACAATTTTAAGTAACTTGAACATACGAACTGGGTTGGAGTTATTTTCCATTATGAGTGCAGATTGTGATCTATTTCAACTGAAAATTTGTTCATTTTTTGCCCAGCGCTTAGCCTCTTTGGATGACCACAGAGTCGCTTCACTCATCACCCCTTGACCTTTAAAGGAGTTTTAAGTTAATTATGTTAATATGATACTGGTTGTTGATCTGTACGGTGAGGGAGAGTGCTGGGGACTGAACTCAGAAGTGCTCCACTATTGAGTGACAGCCCAGCTCGTTTTATTTTTTGAGACAAGGTCTTGCTTATTGGCCCAGGCTGACCTTGAATTTGCAGTTGTCTTAAGGAGCAGAGACTACAGGCATGCCTTACCACACCTGGCTTCAGTACAGTATTTAATGGCTACGAGCTGGTCAGTATGCAGTTACCAGCTAATCTTGTTTAGTGCTGCTAACAGGAAATTATTATTATAATTAGGATCCAAGCTTTATTATTTTTAGCTATAGTCATTATTGTCAAGAATTACTTCTGTATTGGGGAATGGCAAATATTTCAACTTACGGAGCAAATATCCTAAAACTTCCCCCAAATGACCGTTTGGGAACTGTCAGTCTTTTCTTCCTATATTTTTTCTTTATCCTTTTTCCAAAGTATGACTCTTTGATTTAATTGTTTTCCTAGAGAAAACAAAGCACTCATGCATTTTTTTTCTCAAATAGATAACATGATTCCATGTTTTGAAACCTCATTAGTGTGTGATACAGCAAATGTGAGAACAAAAAATTTTGTAGTGAAATCACTTTATTATAGTTTTCTGACTCTTTGCTTCATAGATCCCCCAACTTTCTAATCTGATAAAAAATAATGTTTTATGTACTGACCAACGTACATAAAAATATTTGTTAGTTATAAAAATTTGGAAGTTTTAAGATCCAAATTAAATTTGAGAGTTCTTTTGTGAAGAGCCTGTTACAGCCTGAAATGTAGTGTAAAATGTAGGGCAAAGCCAAATGTCTGTGGGACATTATATTTATAACTGACTCCTCATTTCCTGTTCTTATTGTTACTTTTATACTGAAAATGATGATGTGGCATTTTGATATTCTAGCAGATTCTGTATCTTTAGTCTTAAGCAGAGTTTTGTTTAATATTCAGAGTACCTGGCAGACTGAGCGCTGTAATATATGTGGAATACAGCAGTACATTCATCACCAGATGCACTTTTAAGTTTGGTCTGCTGAAATACTGAATTTTAGGTTCACAGTCTTGATTCTCACAGTCTACCAGCAGGTGGCAGTGTGCCATTAATAGTTTTTTTTTTTCCTTTTCTGTCCTCTTTCAGGTTGTCCTTCAGTAGCATTTAGGAAAGAAAGAAAAAAAAACACCCCCAAAACAAAAAACAAAAACCTGGAGTCTAAAGAGGGCTTTGTTGTAATTATTTGCATAAAAGAATTGTCCCTGGAAGTTTTGTGAGTTTCGCAAGTGTTCTAATATTACAGCATGCGCTAAATAATATGGAAAGTTTTGTCTGTCCATGGGCGTCTTAACTTAGCAACAAGAAGAAATAAAACCGGTCATGGCGTTAACAGAAAAATAATGCCAATATTCTAATTTAGATGATCTCAACCCTAGAGAGTCAGAGAACTTAGTCAACTCTTCTGTGCTCTTACCTTTTGCATAAAATACTAGGAGATTTGGACCAAAAATTTAAAACTTGCAGTTTTTATGAGATCAGATGGCAGTGGTACTCAAAAACTATAGGTAGGCATACCACCCTTTTCTAAGTGGTGGGAGCAATGGCAGTATTTCAGTGTTTAAATGTAATCTCGGCACCGTGGGAGGCTGAGGGGGGAGGATCGCAAGTTCGAGCCCAACCTGGGCAATTAGAGTGACTTTGTGAGACCCTGTTTCGAAATAAACTTTTTTTTTAAAGACTGGGGTTGTTCCTCAGTGCCAAGGCCCTATGTTCAATTCCCAGTACTACAAAAACAGATAAGTAAAAATTTTAAAAATTAGTAAGTAGTTGGCTATTTAATTCTCTTTTGATATATCCTTCAAAACAGCAGGGGGTGAACTAATTCCCCTCCCAAGACCTCCTCCCCTCCACCTAATCAGCACTAACCTTAGTTTTATCGGGAGAGTAGCTCTCAGGTGTGTTAAGCAGCTCATGTTTGGTTAGAAAGTAAAGTTGTCATAAGATTCTGATGAGAACTGTCCACTTCTGTTTAAACAGCATGCAGCCTCTACCCCCCACTCCTCCCTCCTGGGAATCCTTATCACGTATTTGTCCTAAAAACATTACCCACCTGCCCTGTACTGTATTATATCAGCAGCATATCTTTTATCTTGTGGGTGATGTGCCTTTATATTTCGAGAAAAATTTCCAGTAACAGATTCGATTTACATGGACAGAAACTTGAGCAAATGCCAGACTAGCAGGGGGGCCATTATTCTGCTCTATAAATAAGTTTAAAACAGAAAAAAACACACACAGAAACCTGTGAATCAACATGTTTTGGTCTAATTGAGGGGAAAAGCAAGATAAATTTTGAAATGCAAATGATCACCTTCTGTTATTTAAGAATAGCTTCTGCTAACTTTGTGTTTTCTTAGATTTTAAAACGTCCTAGTCAGTTCAACAATGTATACGGTCAAGGAAGTGCAGTGTTCACAAATTTCTGCAACAAACCTAAGACCTTTTTTAAAAAGTTGCCTCTTTAAATATGAAAACAAATCCAAAAAGAAAAAGACAAAAGCCATGGAGCTCTCTCTGTCTACATCTGCGGAAAGGCCAGGACGTAAATGCCTGCAGCTGCAGACCCATCCAGTGGGTCCTGAGAATACGAATTCACTGATCAAACCCAGCCTTGCTTTCAGAGGAGAACCCACTTCTTTGAGGTCCACTTTGTATCCTTAGATGATCTAGGACACTTCTGTAGCAAGGCTTTATTTGAAATAGACATCACTCATAGTAAATGGGTTCCTCTCATACTGCAGCATGGAGTTCAAGAAAAGAGAAAGCAAGGAGATGGTCCACAAAGCAGGGACAGGCTCCGTAGCCTCACAGTATAAATGCACATGGTCTAGTTATCGTGTTAGGAGGCTCTTAGATGCTTTATTAGGAGACTTTCAGACAGGTTCTTCTCTTTCTCACTGTGAGAGATCATAAAACAAATAACTGGAGCAGATTATGTATTGTTTTCCTAAGGACTTCCTTACAATTACTCTGATTTTATTTGTTTGAACCCAATGTGTGTGCGCACGTGTGCGCACACGCGCGCGCGCGCACACACACACACACACAGTCATTAGCCCAAGGATTTTATATGCTTTATCATTTGATAATGCAGAGTAAAATTTTATTACAGCATTTTAAGTATAAAGGAAAAGTAAAAGAAAATACCAAGGAAATATTTAATTTTTCTTTGGTTTACTAATATTTTTTCTTACCATTTTTAACTCTCACTTTTAAAAAAGCAGCCAGAAAAAGAACACTTTCATACTGTTAACCATATAAAGCACAAAAGACTACATCTGAAGTTTAATATGAGCTCGAACACGAGCGAGTAAAGTTTTGTTATTTTCTAATGCTGTACAATCTCCCACCCCACCCGAATCTTAAGCAAGTTGATGCGGATCCTAGCAGTGTCTTCAGTTTTATTTTCTACCCAATTGTGAACCTTTTAATTTAAAATGCTTGAAATTTACAGTATTTTTCACTGAATACTTTTCAGGCGGGAGGATTTCTAGGTGAAGATGTGTGCAAATTGAAGTGCACAGTGCTTCTCACTGCAGCCCAATCTCCACGCTCCCAGATGTCAAATGACAGCTTTGCTTCCTCCGTTAGGCGATTTCACACTTGCAAACAGCTCACAGCTGACGGTGAAAAGTGAAACATAGAAAAACCATGCTGAAGAGTATCTGCAAAATTCAATTTTCGAGCGTGACATTTATTTGCTACCACCTTTTGCTCTTCTAGCCTGACTATCAAATAATCCATGAATATATTTTTTGAGGGTAGTCTCTTCTGCCCTTCTCCATAAACATGCTTTCCACTTGATTTCTTTCTTTTTGAGCATGGTACTCTGTGTGGTAGTTAAGAATTTCATAATTAGAACTAGGACTCAGACTGCAGATGACTTCAAATGTCTTGAGACTTTCAGAAGTTTAAGATTTAGATTATTGAAATGGCACTGGGAGTTATCAGACCTGGCTATTTGCTCCAGGGCAAGCATTAACTCACTACATGGTGTTAGACAAGTTACCGAAGACGTTATAGGCCTCAGTTTAACAGTAGTAAAATAGATTTGTTGAGTATAAATAAAATAAAATCCCCAGTGTCAAATCATCTGACACCCTTTTTATACAAAATATAATCAAAATTCAAGTTTATCTTAGTAAGGCAAAACATTTTCCCTCAAGGATTTTTCAACTAACATTAGTAAGGTTAAGAGAATTATTTTATTTGAAGAACCTTTTAAATGTGTATTTTTATTCACTTGTGGAGTTTGTACATAATGCATATCATCTAGAAATGAGGGATTTATGGAAAATATTTTCACTTAGAGGAAGAAGCTTATTCAGTTTTGAATGCAGTGCAAATTGAATGCTAATATTCTCAGCAAACACAGTTGTTTAAAGGAAAAAGGATTATTTAGGTAGAACAAAGGAAGAGTCTAATTCAGGAATGTGAAGTTGATGAAGTATAGCAAATAAATAATATAGATGTATATTTTATAATAATGATATAGCCAGGAGATACGTCTTTAATCTTAGTGTATTTTTTTTCTCTATAGTAGAAAGAAAAAGGTAAGAGGGAGTTGTATAAATAGAAGAATACAATATTTGTAATGATGACATATTAGGTTTTTTTTTTTTTTTTTTTTTTTTTTTT